>JACN01079181.1:0-11643 GCA_000787155.1 Scartelaos histophorus | reverse complement strand
AATAAATAAATAAATAAATAAAAGCACGCGTAAAAGAACAATGAATAGGTTGATCTTTCAGTGCAAGGGTAGGTCCTGTTTTATATCATCTGTTTATCACATTGGTTAGAATATAGATCTAACTGATTGAAGTAAACGAAAAACGAAAAAATAGCACTTTGACTTACATAAAAAGATAAATAAATAATTTAATACAAAGTTGGATACTACATAACAAAGGAAAAGCCGAATTAATTTATTTAAACTACGTTTCCCATGATGCAACAGCTTCACCCTCTCCTGACCCTGCCTGAAAATAATCTGATCAGCTGATCTGACCTGGCAACAAAATAGCGTAGCTACAGAAATCTGGAAGGGAGGGGGCAGAAGAACAAAACAATGACACTGCTCGGACGGATTTAAAAACAGAACACTCTACTCAAGTTTTATTGAACATTTTCGCCTGCTTTTCGCCTCCTTTGATTGTACACGGAGCGGGGAATATCCGAGCACTGGACACCGACTCGCTGTTGTTTTTGTTGATGTAACACAGCTCACTTGACATTACTGGAGGCTAGCTGCAGCTAACTGCTACACTCGCATATTTATAGCTTGCTAATAACATATTTTGGAGGAAAGTCTTTGCAGTTAATCGAAACCCACTAAAATTAAGCTAAACATTTTTATGCGAACTTCAAGCGATTCTCCGATTTGTTCTGTGAGGTGTCCAGGGTCAGTTTGCTAGCTAGCCCGTTGTTAGCATATTTGCACAGACTGTATGTTTTTTTCAGGGTGTGTTACTTGCACTCGCTGTTTTTGTGTCTTAACCATTTAAGGTAACGTTAGCTACTTATTTTAAGTCACTGTATTGTTGAAGCTAACGGCGATGCACTAAATTGTTAATGTTACTGTTGGTGTAGTGTGTGAATAAGTGTAGCTAAAACCCAGTTTTAATAATCTCCCAACAGTCAACCTTTTTGCACAGTTAAATATAGTTTGTATACTTAGTTGTTCAATTATGCAACAATTTTAAATTATTTTAGTCGCTTTGCAAACATCGCAATTACACATGTGTGTATTATAATCCTGCTGTACATCTGTTATTTGAGGCGTAGCCTGACTTTGAATTTTTCACTTTTGCCTTGTAAGAAACGATGAGTAGCCATGGCTCATCGTCTGAAAAAGGTGTTAACACTAGTCTGATATGTCAAGAGAGTTATGCTTGTGGTGGTTCTGAAGAGGCAGCTTTTGAATGCGATGAATGCAGGAGCCTGCAGTGTGTGCGTTGTGAACTTGAGCTCCATAACCAGGAGCGTCTGAAGAACCATGAGCGTGTTCAGATTGGTCCTGGGCACGTCCCATACTGTGACAACTGTAAAGGTAAAGAGGGCAGTGGAGGCAATGGGGACAATAGCAAAAGGCAGAGATCAGTGGTCCGCTGCCAAAACTGCAAAGTCAACCTGTGCCAGGACTGTCAGAAACGTACACACAGTGGAGGCAATAAGAAGAAACACCAGCTCACAACATACCCTTCTCCTCCGAAACGCCCAGAGCCTAACTGTGTCCAAGCATCCCCACAACCACCTGTTGTACCAACAAACAAGCAAACTGATGAGACAAAGTCACAGAAGGTAAAACTTCTGGAAAAGGTGTGCAGTTTTCTCCTTGTTGATGAAAATGAAGAAATGCAGGTAAGTTTATTAATCCATGTGCAAATATAGAGATATTTTCAATGTTGTTAACCTTTTATTATCTGTTCTCTCTAAAGATAAAAGATGAAAGTTCCTTTTTAAAAAACCTGAATTGTAACCCAGACCAGCTGATGAAGGTGGTATCCATCTTTGGGAACACTGGCGAGGGCAAATCCCACACACTCAACCACACTTTCTTCATGGGCAGGGAGGTGTTTAAAACCTCCCCTGCTCAGGAGTCCTGCACTGTGGGCGTGTGGGCAGCATTAGACCCCATTCATAAAGTAGTGGTGATTGACACGGAGGGCCTCCTCGGGAACAGCTCCAAACAGGGTCAGAGAACCCGTCTGCTGCTGAAGGTACTGGCCATCTCAGACCTGATAATTTATCGAACCCACGCCGACCGTCTCCATGATGACCTGTTTAAATTCTTGGGAGATGCCTCTGAGGCATACCTAAAGCATTTTGCCAAAGAGCTGAAGGCAACATCAGCTCGCTGTGGGTTGGATGTGCCACTGTCAACGCTGGGACCTGCTGTTGTCATCTTTCATGAGACTGTCCACACTAAAACACTTGGTTCAGGTATATAAAGGACTTGACTTAGACTAAAATATTGTTTAAGAGTTATGAGCATGTGTACAGAAAATGACAGGTGAAGGTTCAGCAAATATTAGCAAAATATTTAGTGCTAACAATTGGAATGTTGAGGAATGTGTTAACACTAGTTTGGTGAGAAAGCCACATACCATCACAAACAAAAACAAAGTCTGTCTGACTTTCACATCTATAACTTACTACATGTTTTCTTTATTTTATTGAATTACACATTTGCATATTACCTCATCATGATATATTGCTTTACATGCAAACATCAATATAATATGAGAAGTAATGCCTGTGCTCCTAGCAAGTCAAGTATCAGTTCACTATTACAGTTGTGTTATTATTTCAACACCAATACTTGTGTTTGTCATTTTAGACAGGTCATCTGAATCTGTCGATAGACTGCTGTTGGAGCGCTTTAAGAAGGTCTCTCGATTTCCAGAAGCCTTCAGCTCTGTCCAGTACTGGGGCACACAGACCCTGAATCCCCCCACTGACTTTGGTGGTCTGCTAAATAAACTGGAGCAGCTACTGGATAACAATGCCACTCGTTCACCACGCACCCCAGTTGTCATCTACAAAGCTCTGCATGTAGGACTGTGGTTAATTGGTTTGTCATTTTTGTAATTTGTTATTTAATATATTATCTTTTGCAGGCCCTGAGCGAACGCTTTAATGGAGAAATTGCAGATGAGGTGGTAGCACACAGCTGTTTTTTCCCTGATGAATATTTTACCTGTTCCAGCTCATGTCTGAGCTGTGGGTAAGTAGTCTGTCCTTCTTTGAACTATTCATGTTTCTATTGTGATGATGGTCATTTTTTGGTTTTGTCAGATGTGGGTGTAGGAATAGCATGAACCACTTAGCTGAAGGATTGAACCATGAAGCAAAGCATCGCTGTCGCTATTCTCTTCAGTACGATAATCGCATTTATACTTGTAAGGTAAGAGGGTATTTACCAAAAGGGCTAAGTGTAAATCTGGAATCTACTTTCCTTGGTGATGTATGGCTTTGTCTGTTAAGGCTTGTTATGAAGGTGGAAGGGAGGTTGTTGTAGTCCCCAAGACCTCTGCTTCCTCAGACTCTCCATGGTTGGGACTTGCCAAATATGCTTGGTCTGGGTGAGTATAGCGAAGTGATCTATAAGGTCAACAATCTAGGCTTCAGTATGGCTTATGTTTGCTATACACTTTTCAAAATGTATCATGTGTTACTTTGACCTACAAGTTGTGCTGTATTCTTCATATTAGTTGTGTTTATTATTTCTTTCTCACCTTGCACTACGTACAGGTATGTCATTGAATGTCCCAATTGTGGAGTGATCTATCGGAGTCGTCAGTATTGGTATGGGAACCAGGACCCTGTGGACACAGTTGTTCGCACAGAGATCCAGCATGTATGGCCAGGAGTAAGTAACCAATAATAATGTTATGTAATGTACTTATTTATTTGTATTTTATTCATCACAAATGTTCTGTTTTGATATTGCAGTCAGAGGGCTTTTTAAAGGACAATAGCTATGCCGCTCAGCGTTTGCTAGATGGAGTTAACCTTGTGGCTCAGTCTATGTCAGAGCTCAGTGTCAAGCCTACCAAGGCTGTCACCTCTTGGTTGACTGATCAGATTGCCCCAGCCTACTGGAAACCCAACTCCCTGATCATGGTGAGTGAGCCAGTTAGTCCTACTGTGTTGCAGCTGCCACCAGCAGCCAAGTTACCACTGTGAAAACCAGAATGTTGTTTACTGTCACTGGTCAGTTTGTTCTATTACACAATCTGTTATCATGTTTCAAGATTAAACTTGACAGATGCAGGTTGCACACAAACTGTCTGTCACAAAGCAATATGTTTTTCTTCTGTACAAGGTGTGCCATAAATGTCATGAAGTCTTCCAAGACAACGACACCAAGCATCACTGCCGGGCCTGTGGGGAGGGCTTCTGTGATGGCTGCTCCTCCAAAGCTGCGCCTGTCCCAGAGAGAGGCTGGGGCCTGGCCCCTGTCAGAGTGTGCGATGTCTGCTATGAACAAAGAGCATCATATGCAGGTGTGTATCCATAATACAGTGTTACCAGTTATTACATATAATAGCATAGACAACTGGTGCTAATTTATTTTTGTTTATACATAGAAGTGCCTAAGGTTGAGCTGGAGGAGGATGAAGGTGGACACCTTGCCAGAAAAGTTGGTGAAGCAGTGACAAACACCTTAGGGGTTGTGGTCACTGCCATTGACATCCCACTTGGTAAGTTCTAAGCCTGTCGGTTGTTATGTAACAGTATTGACCTAATATTTTAAATGAGTTTGAGAAAACACTGCCCTCTGGTGGTATTTTACTTCATTACAATGAACTCTTCGACCTGTCAAGCAGGTGCAAGCTAACAGGGTTTCTCCATTTGGCCAGTATGGATTGTTCCACTGACCCAGTTTTTTTTAACAGATTATTTGCAACATCTTTGTTTTATCAAAAAGTCTGCTTTGTGTGAACACAAAATTGGTTGAATATTTAAATGGATTCGTTTCTTTAACATTTTTTTAGGGCTAATGTAAGGAACAAAAACTCAACATTCAAATTAAGCTTGTTATTATAGGAATCATTCATTAAATGGGAATGTTTTATCTAAATGCAATTATATATTTTTGCTTATTTTTCAATGTAGATTTGTTCTGTGTATTTATGTGTTGTTCTTCCAGGTCTGGTAAAGGACGCAGCTCGACCTGCCTACTGGGTGCCTGACCAGGACATCTTGTCTTGTCACAATTGCCAGCGAGACTTCACTGCCAAGCTGTCCAAGCACCACTGCCGTGCATGTGGCCAAGGTGTGTGTGATGACTGCTCCCCTGAGCGGCGCCCAGTACCATCGCGCGGCTGGGATCATCCTGTGCGTGTGTGCATCAGCTGCAACCAGAAACCTGGTGAACTTTAACAAGATGGCCTTCCTTCTTCAGGTCACCAGAGAGAACCACTCATTCTGTCTCTGTTATACCTCTAAAACTACGGTTCTGTCTTGTGTCTGTGACAAGGAAGCATTAATCATAGTGTAATCAAATGTAGGACATTTAGCAGATTTGGGATTTAAGACTTTCTGTGGCCTTTTAGAACAGACAGAATATGTGTGTTACTTGACTGAGTGTGAATGGTACATTTCCACTCTTCCATTATAAGATAAGGATAAAGACAGAAATAATCTATATCCTCTCAAAACAGATCACACTTTTTGTGTTTCAAAAAGTCTGTTCAGCTATTTTCTTCTATTAGAAAATGTAAAAAAAAAACAACAACATATATATATACATATATCATTTTAAAGTTCACTAGTTTTCATGAAAACCCTGATGGGTTGGTTTGAATAGGTTTAGTAATTAATGATATTGAGTAACGTTTTCAAATGTCGTATTGTAATGGCAAGGAGAACTTTTATATTCATGCAGATATCCCTGCAGGTTTCTTGCATGCCGTTTTGCAACATTATAGTTTTTGCACTATGCCTTTTCAGCTGTTATAGGCTGTTGCTTACCATGGCCCAAAACCAGATATCCTGCTGTTTTTATGTCATATGTTGAACTGCGCTCACACCGCATCTGAGTCTCAGTGGATATCTGGTGTGCCAAAATCATTCAGGTCACTGTGCGATAATGTTAATATTTGATCATGTAACTTGTGGTTGTATGAAAATATAGAACTGCATATAGATGAGTGTACATTTGAGATGTTATTTATGTATCAAAGAAAAAAAAAACATTTAGGGTTAATATCTTAGCATTATTTTTAGCATCTCTGGCATGCATGAGCGTTTGACAGAGATCCAAGGCCTTGTGTTTATTCAGAGGAACTTCTCTCTGTTTATGTCTGTATCAAGCTGCATTTTTATCCATATGTTTCACATTGTAAATGTATTTCTTTTCATTGTTGTCTTAATATTATACAAACCCAGAATTGTCCTCAAACAGTGTGCATTTCACCTAATTACGGGTCTCAAGGAACAAGACTGGATAAGGATTATTCACAAAGCTAAAAAAGGACATACAGTATTGTGTTGTTTTATTTTATTTTAGTAGTATTATAATTGTAGTGATTGTCATTCATCTTTTCTCACCTTGTTGTCTATTGCCAATCAAAAACATATAAAGACAGATGTTTGAATGTGGCCACAATAGCATTATCATGTTTTAAAAATGAAAGCTTTAATATGTTTTGTTCACAATCATACATTTTGTGTTGTATTTTTGAAATGTTAACAATAACAGAATCTCAACAGCTGTGTGAGAAGGGCCCATTTCTATTTTATCACTATTAGTTTTTGATCACTCAAAGCTTTATAGGTAAAGGTCCTCTTTGCTGAAAAACATTTGATGTCTGGCTAAAAATAACTGAAAAATTTGAATTTTGCGGCATTTCTAAATATTAATATAGCACAGTAGAAAAAATGTGTCAAATTTTTGGAGCCGCTCTTCATTCCCATGCAGAATTTGACATTTGTTTCGTCTGAAAGTTGGAAGCATTGCATAAGATTAAAGATGTATCAGACCCATCTGTTGGAGCATAAGCCGACATCGCCTCCATGTCTTTGCTGTGTATTTCTGTGTAGATCTTTGTGTGAAACCACTCATTGTATGTGAGGAAGAAGACACTTGTGTGCATGCCATTCCTTGACATCACAACAGCTCCAGATGAAGTGAGGGAAAATATTTGCTTGGTGCTTATTGATTATGATAAATGATTCATAATTATTTTAATAAATAATTAAGCACAAGCTTCCATGTTGGCATCCTTTGTCATTTGTACTGTGTGTCCCCATAGACCAAACAGGAAATAGTTCTGACATCTCTTCAAGCTTCAGTAAGGGGCTCTTTAAAATAACTTCAGAAGTTGAGCTGTGTACAATAGGACTACAAGAGAAAACCCTTTAAAATAATTTTGACAGTTTACTCCTTAAAGCCACGCCCTATCCGCCTTTGCATAAAAACGATTGGTCCACGGATTCAGCCTGAGCTCTGATTGGTCAGTTTCTGTAGGTTTCCCTCAGAACTGCAAGACGCCGATATTGCGTTACATTGTAGCAAAATGGCGGCTGTCATTCAGAATCCACTAAAAGCGTAAGTATTTCAGACACTAAGGAATTAGTGAATAATAATTTTTATGCCAACTCGTTAATCGTTACCGGCTATTGGTGCATGTTGTTTCCAGGCTGGTGCATATGGCTGGCGACGCTGTCTAAATGCATTTTGTCTACTTCTTGCATGATAAAGTAGCCTCGTATAGTTCTTCTATTTTATAACATGTAATGGTTTAGTGTCAGACATAAATGAATGGCTTCCTGACATTGCGATCGTGCGAGCAAAGCCTTGTTTTTTGCTCTGCTTTGCAATCAGCGCACGAGAATGTCGTCTTTTGTAGGCTATAAATTTATTCGCTAAACTGTCGACAACGTGCCTATACGCAGCCCCCAATAATTAAAAGCCGCTTTTCCCGTGCTCGGTTGGATATAGCTGGATAATATGATCTGACATTCCAAAAGTCGTTTACAGTTGGTGTGAATTGTCGACATGTCAACTTTGGCTCCTCCAAGCGCAGACGTGGTCAGGACCCGGTAAAGCAGCCGAGGGAGGAGGCGTTTGTATTTGCAATGCTTTCTGGACAAATCGACAAAAGTGACAGTCTGTGTTCTGGGCTGTTGGAAATGCAAACTACCTCCTTGTGCACTAGTCCCTTTAACCCTCCAACTTCAAAAGATCTGCTCCACCTATGTCTCCTCCTTTGTTCTTCTGTGCTATTCATCTACTGCAAGTTGATCTCTATCCTATGAAATTATGAAGCTAAAACTTTATGATTATTTTGTGTGTGTGTTGCTGAGAACTGACATAATGAGCTTGTGGTGGTGGTGGTGGTGGTGGTGTGGGGGTCTCTTGGTCTGCATAGTTGTAGGTTTGCTTATAGGCTGTGCCTTTAAGTGGAGGAGTGCTGGAGATTAGCTTGGTCCAGGATCCTGGCTCCATCTGTCAGAGAGATGCTCCGACAGGGAGAGAGGAAGTGTTGGCCAAAAGCAGGAGACCCATCTGCCGCTCCTCAGAGGTCCACCCCTTGCACCCCTCTGGACCCCACGCTGCCCCCGGGCCGCACCAGTCAACACCTTGTCTCCACCTTGTCTCCACCTTGTCTCCACCCACACTCTCACTCTTGTATATAGGACATCGCCACTAAACCATTGATACAGGCTAGAAAATGCAGAGTAAACTGAATGTGGATGCCTTATTGACTGGGCAATGTTTAACCCCATAGAAATCCATACTTCAAGCAGTGTTTGTGTCAGGTTTGGAAGAAGCAATAACAGCAGCTATGAAAATGCCTAAGTGCTTTGGTAACACAGCAGTGCAAATGTGTTTTGCTGAAATTCAGAGCAGTTGATGTAGAATTTATAAACTTTTGAAGCCTTTGTTTGCAATATTGTCTAAATATTGGTTATTAAATGTTACGTACCGCACCATTGTCCTTTTTAAAAAGCTTAGTTTTAATAAGAGGAAGGAGAATATTGGAAAATGGGATTAAATTACACTGGTTGTCAATTTGCTGTTTAATCTGTGAGAGCTTTTTGCATTCAGATGTGGAATGTCTCTTTGCTTTATAGTCTGCTTAATGAAGTGTTTCAATCTGCTATGATTAGCCTCTGTCTGGGGTTTCTGACTTCATTTCACACTTTTGTCAGATTATAATTAGTCACACTCCACACTAATTGGATGTTGCTCCCGTGGACCAATTTGACCTTTTTGTACGAAGACGATTCATTTTAGAAAGAGCAAGTGTTCGACTCTTGAGCTGGATATGGTTGGTGGAGCTGTAGCCTGCACTTGCCTGTGAGGTCTGCCCCTCATTTGAGCCATGGATGGACGCTAATCTCCAAAATCTGCTGATTAAAATGGAGGCTGGAATATTTAATTAATAAAGACTCTGATGGGACGTCATTAAATTTGCAGCTGGACTCTTGTGTGGGAGGGACACTTCTTTAGTCCCCTGATTTCTCATCAAGCCGCCCTCTGGCCCTCATCAGCTCTGTAACTTAAGTATGGGGGGCATTGGGAGCGTGACTCAGTGTGGAGGTGTGGGGCCTGGTGCTCCTGCCCTCATAGACCAGGCCACACTGATTACATGTAATAATCAGGACTTGAGGATGCAGTCACTCCCCCTCCACTCTGTTCTGTTCTGTTCTGCTCTGCTCTGCGGTGACTCGAGCTTCCTGTGAGACATGCACCTGCAGCACTTCGAGCCCCATACAACAGAGTTCTTTCCAAACACATAGTAAGTTTCTGAATCCACAGAAGATGCATACTGGCTGTGCTGCCGCTAACTGTAGTCCGTAATCAGATCTATGCAAAATGGCTGTTCACACATGCTGGCATTACAGAGCCATGTGACACAGGGGACCGTTGACAGGAGCGTGCTGATAGTGGAGGCCCCACTGGCCACAAGATTTGCTTTTGTTCCTTGCTCCTGGTCACATTCGACATACATACCTTTACAGCTTTCAGCCTGGACTTCCCTTAGGCAACTGGCAGGTTACAGCACTATGCTACATTACAAGTCAGCTCTGTGGAAAATCCCTCTTCTTTATTGTATTTTTGAGCAATAGAAATGCCATTTTTAATATCAACACAGCCCAAATCCATCCTGTGAAAGTCAGTCATAATTCCCTTTTATTACCCTTAGGTTAGGTTAGTTTATTTGCCAAAAACATGTGCAGAGCTCAAAGTGCAGTACGACACATGAAAACATCCACATGAACAAACAACAGACAATTATTAGAGGCCACACATGACTCTGTAAAATAAACCTATAAATGTTAAGTTGCCAAAATATGAAGGTGCTACATCAAACATACTTTCTGTTGTATTATTGAATAAGAGACCATATCATATTATTTGGTATTTCTCATGCAGCCACTCTGATATTCCCCTCTCTGTGTCCACTGTAGGTTTTGGAAAATAGTTCATATTTTAAACCCCAATGCCAAAAACACACACCAAAAAATTAACTGCTTAGAAAAAAATCACAGCAGAAAGAAAATACATAATTGGAGTGGCACAAGCTGATGCTCCAACTAGCCCCAGACATGAGCGTGTTCTTCCTGCCTAGTGTCCTCCCATGCTTGGACTGTTTCTCAATGGTAGCATCACTTCATCTTGTAACTGGGCAATGTCTCACTCGGCGCTTTCTTTGGCACCTCTGAGTTTGGATGTGCACGGCTGGAGGGGGACTGGAGGAAGCCTTTACAGCTGGTGTGCTTTGGGTAAACTGATATGTCACAGGGCGTCCCATCAGCCTCGTGTTGATTTGGAGCTATGGCATCAAGACTTGCTTAGGTTAACTTAGGCCTCGTGTTTTTAAATACTCCACATGTAAAGTGACGGTGCCAGGCGGGTAACTAATATAAACAAAGTTTGGGGTATCGATGAAAAAGACGTCAGACTGAGATTTTAATAGATAGGAATGTTCTATTCTGGAGGCTCTGGGCTAATCACATGTTCAGAATATTTCTTATAGAGCTGACAAAGCATGCCCAAATAAACATAATGTATTAACCTAGCAGTTGTTTGTGTGTGTCCTGCTGTGTGATTAAATGAAGGGTGTTAAAATGAAATCATATTATATTTATAACAAATATATTTTATTAGAAAAAAACCCCACACATGATTTTTTTTAACTTTTATTACAACTTTACATCAGTTTGTGGAACTGTGCTCTTTGTTTATATATAGAGATATTAACAATATAATATGACAACCAGCATAGAACTGACTAAAGTGGATTCAGTATTTTGACCGTTTTATTGTTATTATGAATAGTATTAAGTTAAAATGAGAACATTTTTCATTAAAGCATATTCATTACAGGTATAATGACTCTAATTTCTGGTTTTAACATGCGCATGTTAAGCTCATAGCTACTGTACTGAATAGGAGCACGTCACTTTCTGTGTACTCTGTAGTACTGGACAGGGGAAGAGCCAAGTGCTTATCATTTTGCTTATGTTTAACAACAGGATCGTCTACATGACACTTCCCCGTCATACAGACAGACTGCATACTCACACCTGTGTAAAGTTACTTGCTCCTATTTAGTGCATTGCATATGAATGAAATATGTTCATGTTCATAAAATAAGAAATTGAGGTTGTTATAACCTGATGATTATGTTATAATGAAAAAAATGTTTTACTTGAACTTACTACTTTCTCATAAAAACAAAAAAGCCATTAAAATGTTGAATTAATGTTCCATAATAATTCCATCCACAATATAGTATTATTGAAATATCTATAGATTGATTATTGGCAACAACAGCATGACAACGTGTATCTTGTATCAACTCATCTTTAT
>KN487300.1:0-13840 GCA_000787155.1 Scartelaos histophorus | reverse complement strand
CTCTTCTCTATTTCTTTCTCTCTAGCTCTTTTCTCTCTGTCCCTCTCTCACTTTAACTCTCTCTATTTCTCTTTTCTTTCTCTCTCTTCCTTTCTGTGTCTCTCTCTCTCTCTCTCTTTTGCAGTTACATGTATTTCTCTCTCTCTCTCTATCCTTTTCTCTCTGCTTCTCTCTCCTTGCCTTTGTGTCTCTGTATCTCACTCTCTCTCTCACTGTTCCACACTCTCTTTTACCTCTTTCTGTCTCTCTCTCTCTCCTTTTATATGTGTCTCTCGGCCTCTCTCTCTTTTCTGTCTTTCTCTCTCTCTCCTTTTCTCTCTGCCTCTCTGTTTCTCCCTTTATGCCTCTCTCACTGTCTCACTCACTCTCCTCTTGCTTTCTCTCTCCCTTCCTTTACATCTCTATCTCTCTCTTTCTTTCTCTATCATTTTATCTCAGCCTTTCTTTCTCTCTCTGCCTTTGTGCCTCTCTTTCTCTCTCACTGTCTCACTCTCCTCTCTTTTTCTTTCCTTCTTTCTTTCTTTGTTTCTCTCTCGCACTCTCCTTTTCTTTCTGCCCCCATGCCTCTCACTGTCTCACTCTCTCCCCTTTCTCTTTATTTCTCTCTCTCTCTTTCTCTCTTTATGGTTATCTCTTTTTCTCTGTCTCAGTATATTTCTTCCTCTGTCTCTCTCCTTGTGTCATTCTCTCACACTCTTTTACCTCTTCCTTTCTCTCTCTCTCTCTCTCTTACTCACTGTCTCACTCCCTCTTCTCTTTCTCTTTTTTGTCCCTCTTTTCCTTTGTGTATCTCTCTATCTCACTGTCTCTCTCTATATATATATGTCCTCCTCTCTCTCTCTGCCTTTATACCTCTCTCTGTCTCACTCTCTCTCCTCTTTCTTTCTCTTTCTCTCTGTCTTTCTCTTCCTTTATGTTTATCTTTTTCTGTCTCTCTTCTCTCTCTTTCTCGGTTTCTCCCATTCCTGTCTGACTCTCTCTTTGTGTCTCACTCTCTGTCCTCTTTCTTTTTCTCTCTCTCTTCCTTTACTGATATCTTTCTCTCTCACTGTCTCTCTATATTTATTTCTCCCTCTCTCTCTCCTTGCATTTGTCTCTCTCTCTCCCCTCTTTCTTTGTGTCTCTCCCCCTTTTCTGTCAATTTCTTTCTCTCTCTTTTTCTCTCGGCCTCTCTCTTTCTTACTCTCTCTTCTATTACTTTCTCTCTCCATCTCTTTCTCTTTATTTATATGCCTTTCTCTCTCTCTTCTATTACTTTCTCTCTCACTCTCTGCTTTTCTCTCTGCCTTTATGCCTATCTCACTCTCTTCTTTCTCTTTCTCTTTCTTTCTTTCTTTCTTTATCTCTGCTATAGTATGCCCCCCATGCAGTAAAGACCATAATGTTAATAAAAATAAAATAAAATAAAAATGCAACGCCCTGCAGCCAGATACGTATAGATCTTGGCTGAGGCTGGGGACATGTTTTAATTAACTGATAACATTAATTTGTCAAACTGCAGTAATTTGGGAGACGGCTAAAGAAGCGAACGTTTTCTACATTAAAATACAGCTCGGCAAAGTTGTTAAATTTCTGTCATGTCCAACAAAAATAAGCGCATACATTAATATTAGAAATGTGTAGAGCGTCTGCACTGAAACTGTCAAGGCAATTGTGGGTTTTGTGACTTGGCAATTTCTGGTCACATTAAAGGATTAGAAAGTAATGTTTTTGTAATTATTATAATGTCAATCACATATGGTTATTACTAAAGATTTAGGAAAACATTGGTGGAAAAAGCTTTTTATATTAAACTATATGAGAGCAGGATGGGAGCTGAGTCTTTGTATAACCAAAAATATGGATGGTTCGATTCTAGTCATTACCGCTATACTGTTGTGGAGTCCTTGGGCAAGACACTTCCCTCACTTTAAGGCGTGAGTGACGGATTACTACCTAAATAATTGTCTGTGTTGCGTAGAGCTGAATATTTTAGTTATTCTCTCAAACAGAAAACACCTATTCCAACTTGTGATGTCACGTGGTAATACAGAAAGAGCTTCACTGTGTTTTTAAACTCCATACACCTTCGCTAGAGTCATTTGGATCATTTCAGCTCTTGAATTCACGATTTCTACTCAACAAAAGGTAAAATATAGATGTTAAAAGGCAGAAAGACAAACTTGCATCACGGGATTACTCAAATTTGTGGAAAAAAAACCCTCCAGGTATGTTTTTTTGATGAAGTAACATTATAATGTGGCTTAGAACTCTCAAGAGTCTTTTTCTAAATTTAATGGTATTTTCTAGGTCTCACTGGCCCGTCTTCATGCATTATTGTTTTTGCATTGCCTGGAATATTCGTCAGTCTGGCTTTAAACTGCAGGATCTCCTTAAAGACAAGCTCTTGAAAAGTTAGTACATATTTTAAGATTTAGACTTTAATATTGAAGCATAAAAAATGTTGTATTATTCAAATCTCTAAAAATAGAAAAGTTCTTGCATAAAAAGTTGCAGTTGTAGTAGTAGTGACTATAGACGTGATATTTTAATATGGATTGCATAGATATTTTCTGTTGCAAACTGATAGAAAATACATTATGCTGTAACTATAGATATATATGAGTCAATGACATGATAATTGTAATTTCTTTAGTTAAAAAGGTTCAAATTTCCTAAGAATTCCTGTAGTACCTCTGGACCTTCATGGAACCAAATAATTTATTTCAGAAATCATTAGTTATTCTGCATGTTTTTTGTACCTAAAGTGTTAAAATGACGTTATTACACGACTTAAAACTCAAAAAAGTCATTTTTGCGTAACATCAGACCTTTAATCAGTGCATTCAGAAGTCCTCCATGTGCTACCAGAGTACCATATATCTACCGAAATAGAAAACCAATCACACTAATGAGCAGTACTTGTAATATCCCTTCATTCAAAAAGGGCATGGAGACTTTGGCACAGCATGGAGCCCCAGAACACGGGAGATATGATATTTCCACACAGCTTTTCTCAGTCGAACGGGAGGAGGCTGCACAGGTTGGGCCGAGTTGGACTGGACGTGCTAACAGCTATGCTTCAGAGGGCAGGCGAAGGTGTGGTGAGATGTATAGGTGGTGTATCGGTTTTGTTGGCGGTCTCTGCTTGAGTGGAGATACAACACCGTAGCACATGTGAGCAAGTTCAAATCTCACACAAAAGGGAAAGGCGAATGGGAAACGTGACAGGTTTCTCATAGTGTGAAAAAGCAACATGTCCTCAGGTAATGGCTGCTAGTATCGACAGACTTTGTGCGTTTTAAAGGTCATATGTGACACAAAATTGACTCTTTTGAGCTTTAAGTCATGTTATTATGTTATCTCCTCATCCAAACATGCCTGGAGTTGCGTTTTCTTTCATTCACACAAGTTTGAGTTAAGTAGAGATCGATATTTCGAGGAATGAAATTATCCGAATGATTCAAGTGAAGGTGTGGAGCACTTCCTGATATTGCAAAATAGAAAAAATGTTTCAGTTTGAGAGAAAAACTCATCCTAAATATGCAGGATTTGTGCGTTGAACATTTGTAAATGAAGCAAAACACAACTTCAAGCATGTTTGTGACGAAGAAACAACATTATAACATAGATCATGAAATGGCGTAATATTTAAATAAAATAAGAACAGCATCTAAAATCCATGAATCCAATGATGAAAACCTCAAACTGTTCCATACCAATTTCAAAATAAATTTTAAATTGCATTACATTCCATGAAATTGGCTAAATTATACTTTTTCTGATCTGTTATCATGTTTAACCATCACAAACAGACCTGGAGTTGTGTTTTGTTTCATTCACACATGGTTAACACACAAATTCTGCATATTTAAGCTGAGTTCTTGTCTTTAATGGGTCTGTTCCACCTTGTGATGTCATCTAGTAGTACAGGATGTGCTTCACTGTGTTTTTAAACTAATTTCAGACCTGGAAATTGCCAATCTCTGTTGAATAAAGGGTAACACATCCTGAAATCACAAGATGGAACGAAACATTTTCAGATGTATTCCACCGTGTCAAGTTCTAACATTACTTAAAGCTCATAGAAATCTTTAAACATCTTATTAGCTTTTGGCCATCAGAGTGACCTCAGGCATGTACACAGCATTAAAAATACAAACATCAAACTTTTTAACAAATATCCAAGCTTGTTTCAAAGTTACTTACCCACACACTCACCACATACTAATGCCTGCCCCTTTGGCTTCTTCTCACCAAATGTTCCAGGACTGTTACAAACTCCTTCACAACACAAAACTTTCCCACAACTTCGCCTGAACTTCCATCTCGGTTTGCAGTTCACCGTGGGGTTCTCGACGAGAGGCGAACTGCTAATGAGTTCATTTTGTTTCTGGCATTTGGTTATTTAACTTGGCGCCTCATCTAGAAGAGCCCCCAGTCTTGTTCATACCACATGGAGAGATCAATTCTATTTCTTGTGGCAACGATCTCTTCTCTATTTAGTCGGAAATACAACTTCGAAGAACAACAATTAAAAGATCCTAAAATTGCTTGATTTGGGTCACATATAAAGCCATAATCTTTTAAGCTTTAAACTTTGTTGTATTGTCGATTCCTCCTGAAAAAACAAAAGTTCATTTCCATCAGTCTTATTGATCCATCTGAGAATTCAAGAATACTTACTTTGCATTTTCCCAAATTGTTGCGTCATAGATATAAATCAAGACTTTTCCTGCTTAATTTTTATGTCCATTAACCATCACTGTCCATCATGTGAAATACTCCCAATGCTGAAGTTACAAAAATGCACACACACCTCACATCCACATCCACCCTTTAAAGAACCATCACTGTCCATCATGTGAAATACTAATCCCAATGCATATGCAAAGGGGAACTGAATTTACAAAAATGCACAATATTTGATCTTTAAAAGTCGACTGTGCAAACTTTCTGGTGAAGGTCCACATTAAGTCCATTGCTTTGCCTGAAATGTCCCATGGTATGACTTTAAACATACCCATCAAGCATGTATTAATTGCAGGTTTCTTTTGGTTTCTTTTGGTCAAAAATACAATAATGTGAATAGTGGCAGGTTTCTTTTGGTTTCTTTTGGTCAATACAAAATCCAATAATGTGAATAGTGGCGACTCTCCACAGATCTGAACTGTAATGTTGCATAGCGCTGTTATTCAGTACTGTGGAACATTCCAGACAAAGCAACATTATTTCCATGGAGACGAGCTAGAAATGTAACACAGCGCATCTTTAGTTTATGCAGGTTTTGGAAAAAAACTAACAAACAAACAACAAACACGTGTGCAATATGCTAGCCGCTCTGCTAACGGCTACATCTGTTGAAATGGCCCTAACCTTGTCAGTGGCCATGATGTAGCTGCTGCCACCGGGCCTCACTTTATGGACTGGGCTTTGCAGCTGCTTTGGGGCGCAGCAATAAAGCTCTGGGTTAACATCCTCTCGGCCGCACGCTCCCAACTCCAAACTTTTTCAATTTCCTGTTCCTGTTCCTAACATCGCCAGACTCCGCCATGTTTCTCAGACTGTGTCAAAAATGGACACGGTGACTCTTGTTCTGGTGTTACAAGGTGAAAAACGGGAAATAGTTTAATTTAATGGTATTTCCGAGGTCTCACTGGCCTGTCTTCATGCAGGATGTGATTGTTTTTGCTTTGCCTGGAATATTCGTCAGTCTGGCTTTAAACTGCAGGATCTCCTTAAAGACAAGCTCTAGAAAAGTTAGTACATATTTTAAGACTTAGACTTTGACATTGAAGCACATTCGTCAGTATGGCTTTAAACTGCAGGACAAGTTCTAGAAAAGACAAGCTCTAGAAAAGTTAGTATATATTTTAAGGTTTAGACTTTGACACTGAAGCATAAAAAAGTGTTGTACTATTCAAAATTCTTGCATAAAAAGTTGCAGTTGTAGTAGTAGTGACTATAGATGTGATATTTTAATATGGATTGCGTTGATGTTTTGTGGTGCAAACTGATATATTAAGCTGTAACTATAGAAATACTATATGGGTCCAGTTGCAATTTCTTCAGTGAAAAAGATTCAAATTTCATCATAATTCCCCACATACCTGTTGTACCTCTGACGTCCATGGAACTAAATCATTTTTTTCAGAACTCATGAGTTATTCTGCATGTTTTTTGTATTTAAATTGTTAAAACCTGAACTGCTGATTTTTAAACTTCCTTAAAATGACTCTAAATCTAATCAAATTCATTTTCTTTCTTTTTTGGCATATTTTCTGAGGTGTTTTTAGTCTCACATGAAATTTCAGATTTCTCGAATAGATATTTCCCCCATACAAATATTCTTTTCAAATATCATGTTTTCATGTTTTCAAATATCATGTTCATATTAATCAGAGCTTAGATTAACATCCCGACCATGTTTTAGAAAATAAAACAATCTTGGTGACATTTTTTAAGGTTGTAGACAATTCGTTAACATAAAAAACCACTAAAAAGGCTTAATATAAATATCAAACATAGAAAATCCTAATACATCATTGACCCACATAGTCCCAGCATTGGTGGTTACTGAAGAAACAATATTTAGAACAAAACATTTGTGAGATTTTTTTTTTTTCCCTTGCAGTAATTTTGGACTAGCGTTTCCCAACTTTTAATTTAATTTTACCCCTTTTTGTATTATACAGCGCTGTACCCCCGCTAGGCATGAGCTTCCTTCGCTTTACTGCTTTTTATCGCTCACGGCAACCAATGTTCCCTATGACTGCATTATGGTCCTAGATCCTCGGATTCTCTCGGGCCAATTCATAATTAAAATGCTCCTCCAGCGTTCTCCCAAAATGGCAAAAAGTGCTAGCTATGGCATTTGGATTTCCGTGGTTCCATCAGCCACACCTAGGGGGGGTAATACATGAAAGTCGCATCCTTATTCAAGCTTTATGTCCTTGGCGAGTCTATTCCGGGGCTTAGTTAAGGACAAGGTGAGGGGAAGGGCACTCTCATGCACGGAGACTACCCTGTAATGAATTTTTGAATCAAATGTCAAACTGTGTCCAAGGATAACCCCGCGCCGAGTAACCATTTTGTAGATTAGAGCGATAGAGACCTTAAAAGGATATGTCAAAAACAATTAATCACAGGGCGGTTAAGCAAGAGCAAATTGGGAAGCTAGCTTATAATTAAATGGTACATGAGTGAGCGGATAAGTGCGCCGCAATACTCTGCAACAAATAGAACAAGGAAAAGGACGAGGGGCTTTAAATTGAATGTGTGTGCACGGCGGCGGAGTGAAGAAGTGGAGGAGAGCTCTTGTCTCTGAGCCAGGAGCAGTGGCGGGTGAAGTACTTAAGTAAAAGTGCAGATACATAAAGTTACTCAAGGCAAAGTAAAAGTATCGCTTAAATCTACTCAAAGGCGCACTCTGTATCGCGTGGGATCCATCTAATCTATTCAGTTCATTACAGGAGTTTTTATTGCTCAGAAATCCAACCATTTTCTCTCTAAATAGGTCTGCCTCTTCACAGATCTGACCTGTGGTTCTCCTCGAGGTTTCTCGTTTTTGTTTTTTTTTTTCCTTGCTGAAGAAGGAGGGTCTAAGGACAGGAGATGCTGGGACAGTTATCCATTTGCCTGCCTTGGACATTCTGTATTTTTGAATTATTAATGAATTATTAATTATTTTTCATTCTAAATTAACAATTTTGTGAAACCCACCGAGATAACTGTTGTGATTTTGAGCTATACAAAAATAAATTGAATTGAACCTGTAATGCAGACTTTAGTTGTCTCCCTTGATATAGATACATTTTAATCTCTACCGTGGAGCATTCTTGACAAAACAATAACATTTCCATGTAGATTAAAAGAAAAAAAGAATTAAAATACCTATTTAAAAAAGTACTTTAAGAGTAAAAAGTACGCAGTGCAGGTTTAATTTCGCAGCGTTCAATGTAACTCTAAGAAGCAAAGTCTGAGTTCTGAACCGAATAAAAGCAGTTATGAATTGGAGACGAAATGATATTGTTCTCTTTTTAAAGGTTGGCTTTTGCGAACAGCCCTTGCAGACGTGGTTATTTGTTGTTCATGGACATTGGATGACGCGTAACTTTAATTAAACTTCTTACCTACGCACGAACAATATGCCGCAACTTTTTAAACAGTTATTTATCGTTTCGTTTCTTGTTGTAAACGGGTGCATGATGTGACCAAATTTTGTTTCCATCTCTCGCTCAGAACTGTCTGTGCAAAGTGCTAATGATGTACGTTTTAGCGATGGCAATTACATATTATTTTGGATCTTTGAAAGGCTAATAATTTGTCTTTTTCTGATTTGTGTTAAAATGTTGTTTCCTCTTCACAAACCTGGAGTTGTGTTTTGTTTCATTCACATATTTAACAGAAACTTGCAAATTTAGACAATTTAAAGTCCCTCCGTCAGTCTGAAAACGCTCTGGTCCACCTTGTGACATCACGTGGTAATACAGGAAGTGCTCCACTGCGTTTTTAAACTCCGTACACCTTCAATAAGTATCATTTGCACTGGAATTTCCAATCTCTACTGAACAAAAGGCGAACGGTAGCTATTCGTGACATCACAAGGTGGAAAAGAGCTTTTTAAACTTTGGAAATGTAAAAAGACTAGTAATAAAGGGTTACTCAACTCAATTTTGTGTATGCTTGACGAGGAAACGATGTTATAGCGGCCAATTTGCGTAATAGAGGATCTTTAACTACAGTAAATTAGCATTTTTTTTGTCTGATCATAGCCAAAACTACAACTTTTGTGAGTCCATACCTATCAAAAGTGCCCAGATTATTTCCCTTTTTTAGATTTTAAAATAGCCATCACATGTCCAAGCTCAGCCAGAGAATTTGTCATTGCAAAGGATGCTGGGTAATGGGCTATGTTTAAGAGCAAATATTTCCCCAGACATCTAAACATCCCCTGAATTGTAAATCGATAAAATACTGTTCTCCTTGTTGAAGTGCTTTATTACAGTTGTTATTCCGGACCCTGGATGTGCTGAGCGAGCCGTTTTTGGAGCTGGATCAGGTTTCCACTCTTGGTAGATACAAATACCGACTGTTTCTCACTTTCGCCCTGAAAATACGAGTGGACAGACTGAAAAAACAGAGTTGTAATACAGTAGTTGTAATAGCAGTTATAGTTGTAATAGTAGTTGTAGTTTTAGTAGTAGTTGTAGATGTATTAGTAGTTATAGTTGTAATAGTTGTTTTAGTTGTATTAGTAGTTATAGTTGTAATAGTTGTTTTAGTTGTATTAGTAGTTGTTGTCATAGTAGTTGTAGTTTTAGTAGTAGTTCTAGTAGCAGTAGTAGTTGTAATAGTAGTTGTATTTTTAGTAGTAGTTGTAGCAGTTATAGTCGTAATAGTAGTTGTAATTGTAATAGTAGTTGTAGTAGCAGTAGTAGTTGTAGTTGTAATAGTAGACTGTAATGTTAGAAAATCCTATTACGGTATTTTCTGATCTGTTATAATATCGTTTCCTCGTCACAAACTTATACCAGAGTTGCGTTTTGTTTTATTCACTCAGTAGCCTAAATATGCAGGCTTTGTGCGTTAGAGTCCTTCTCCAAGTCCTTCTCTGTAGGTATTAGCTTTGGCCTACAGATTTACAACCTTATTGGCAATGGATACGTCCTGGCCATCTATGCCTGTCCGTTCAGGGGAGTGAATCTCTCCTTCACTGTGGTTCTCCTCGAGGTTTCTCGTTTTTTTTTCCCACTGGGTTTTTCCTTGCCGAAGAAGGAGGGTCTAAGGACAGGAGATGCTGGGACAATTATCCATTTGCTGCTTGTTGTTGGACATTCTGTATTTTTGAATTATTCATTATTTATGAATTATTATTATTATTATTTTTCTTATACTGCTTCATTCTCTGACATCTCTGTTTGCTAAATTAACAATTTTGTAAAGCCCGCCGAGATAACTGTTATAAAACTTTTATAAAAATAAATTGAATTGAATTGAAAATTGAATTCTCTCAAACTGGCAAGGTGGAACAAACAGGAAGTGCTCTGTTGCGTTTTTAAACTCTAAACACTTTCACGAGAGTCATTTTGATCATTTCATCCCTGGAATTTCCCATCTTTACTGAATAAAAGGTCAAATGTAGCTGTTAAGTCGAAAACTACTGCTTCATGCCATCACAAGGTGGAACTGAGCATTTTAAGCTTTAGAGATATGGCCAGTCTAATAACGCGGGATTATTCAAACATGTGTAAAGGAAAGGAAACACAGCTCCAGCTCTGTTTTTGATAAGGCAACAACATTCTAATATGACTTAAAGCTCATAAGAGTCCGTTTTGCGTCATGTAGGAACTTTAAAGATGCTACGTTAGCTGTTCTGTTGGTTTCTCCTATCGCCTTCTTACCCAAACACTTTTCAATTTTATTAGACGATGATTCATATTTTGCGAGGTCATATATTTTCACAACCACTGTTATCATTTTAGTCAATCTGCCAACGCGAAGCATCTCAACTTCGAAGCTCGCGGCTACTGTTTTAACCGTGTTTTCATCAAGTCGTAAAATGGGAAATGCCAACGTTAAAGTGTCTCAAAATGGCAATGTCGTACTTGTAACTTCTCTAGTGGTCATCGGCTTGTTTTAGGAGACGTCTTTTTGTAAACCATTAAACTTATCTCTACGGTGACATCATTCCGTTATTCCTTTTATGATCATTACTATGGAGGTTTAATAAAGTTCTTACAATTGATCGGAGAGGCCCTGTCCCGTTTCGCAAACCGATCCCAACTTCAATGAAACTCAAATGAACGCACAACTTGTCCATCACTCTTTGTTTGGCTCTTGACAAGTGCGGCCCATTGCCTTTGAGAAGACAGATGATGATTGGACGACGTGGCGGATGGTGTGTGCGCAATGCTAATTATTTTAGTGCTATGGTGGGAAGCTATTGGAGCTATTTTACATTATGAACATTGACTGTTATTGCCTCGGCTCAGTTGGGATCGCAGATAAAATGAGATTTGTTGTTTTTCTCGCTCAGTGTGCAGAGCTTTGTGGGTAATTCCCGAGATGAAATTATTTAGGGAAATCGTGGGTTAAATATATATCGGAGATTAGACTGATGCACTGTTGTGTTCGCGGGGTTTTGCTGTGTGGGTATTTGTGTTTTCTTTTTAATGAAACCATCACGAGGGTCGGGCAGATTTGTTCAGCAGCTTTTTCATGGTGGACATTAGAACAAAATATCTGCAACATAATCACAAAGGTGAGATGAGAGTCCCCTGAGAACAACATACTGTGGAGTGCAGTAGTGGAGTAGTACATGCAGTAGTGGTTGAGGTGCTAGCAGTAGTAGTAGTAGTAGTAGTAGTAGTAGTAGTTATTGTAGATATTGTAATTATAGTTGGAGTTGGAGATATAGTAGTAGTTGTTGTAGATGTATGAGTAGTTGTAGTAGTAGTAGTAGTTATTGTAGTAGTAGTAGTTGTAGTAGTTGTAGTAGTTATTGTAGATATTGTAGTTATTCTAGTTATATTAGTTGTAGTTATTGTAGTAGTAGTAGTAGATATAGTAGTAGTTGTTGTACATGTAGTTGGAGTAGTAGTTGTAGTATCAGTTGCAGTAGCAGTTGTAGTAGTAGTAGTAGTAGTAGTAGTAGTTATTATAGATATTTTAGCTATTATATATATTGTGGTTATTCTAGTTATAGTAGTTGTAGTATTAATTGCAGTATCCGTTGTAGCAGTAGTAGTTGCAGCAGCGGTTGTAGTTGTATTGGTAGTTGTAGTTTTAGTTGCAGTTGTAGTAGCAGTTGCAGTTGTAGTTGTAATTGTAGTTTTAGTAGTAGTTGTAGTAGTAGTTGTAATAGCAGTTATAGTTGTAATAGTAGTTGTTGTTTTAGTAGTAGTTATAGTTGTAATAGTAGTTGTAGTAGCAGTTGTAGTTGTAATAGTAGTTGTAGTTTTAGTAGTAGTTATAGTTGTAATAGTAGTTACCTTTGTATTAGTAGTTGTTGTCATAGTAGTTGTAGTTGTCATAGTAATTGTAGTTTTAGTAGTAGTTGTAGCAGTTATAGTCATAATAGTAATTGTAATTGTAATAGTAGTTGTAGTAGCAATAGTAGTTGTAGTTGTAGTTGTAATAGTAAAAGTATTAGTAGGTGGTGGTGGTAGTAATACTCCTTAAAGATGATTTTTTTTCCATAGTAACACATTAGCAAGAGGAAGCGTCTGGGCGAGGGAAGTCTGTGTATTATTGTGGAGTAATGACACTTGTTTTCTCCTCGTATCCATATTCCAAGCAGTATTCTCCAGATACCCTCGCTCCTGCAGCCGTGTACCATGTGTACTCGTGTAGTGAGCGATGCAGTTAGACTCCTAAACGCTCCGGTGTACAGACCGACGCCCTCAATGCACTTTCCGCACTATCTGAATATGTTATTGAAAATGCAATTCCACATCTGATTTCGTGCTTCCCCGCCACGCAATTCACACATGTCACAACAGACTGAGCACGTAGCTGTATGTTCACCAGAAACCAGCTGAAGAACCTGCAGCTATTTTAAACAAATGACACGGAAAAAAGGAGGTAAAATATGACTACTGCGTACACGGATGGGCTCATTTATTTCAGATGTAAAGTGGCGTTGCTTTTTTACGGAGATTGAAAAGAAGGAAGAAGTCAAAAACCGTTCTCTGGGTTTCTGCAAACTTTGTGGAAGCGAAGGCGAAGACAAGGGCACACTAATTGCACGCTCTTATCTTCAGCTTTAGAAAAAGTTTTGAAATATTTATGCTTCTGAAATGTCTGTTAGCGCAAAGAGGATCTACTGTACTTGTTGGATAATATTTAAAAGGAGATTTGTAAGTTTTTCTAAATAAAAGTTTCATACGAGTTGAGATGATGTAGGCGATGCGCTGAGATAAGGACTTGGATACCGCTGCTATTCTACATTGTACGGTACGAAAAGACATTTGCTAAATTGTTATAATAGAAAGGTCTTGTAAAAGTCAGACACAGTTCAGAAGCTGCTGCTGCTGCTGAGTTGCTAAAGTTTATTTTAAAAAGCCGTAAAATACTCAGATTGTACTGTAACACTTAATTTTAGGGTACATTTATTACCATCTACCTGATAATTAGCATACTTATGAGCATATGTCATTAATTAGTATTTATTCAGCCCTTATTAACATCTAATTCCCCATAAGTTATTCTGCTTTTAGTTACACATTTACAAACACTTTCCTATTAATAAACTCCTTATTACTGCTTATCAATGTGGTAATAGAGTATTTTTTGTCTATTCAATATGATTCTAATAAGCTTTTGTTGTAAATAATAACTAACTAATAACAACCTTATTACCATAAGCTTATTTTGGTTTTAGTTACACATATACAAACAGTTTTCTGTTAATACACTTCTTATTACTGCTTATTAGTGTGGTAATAGGGCATTTTTGTCTATTCAGGATTCTAATAAGCTTTTGTTGTAAATAATAACTAACTAATAACAACCTTATTACCATAAGCTTATTTTGGTTTTAGTTACACATATACAAACAGTTTTCTGTTAATACACTTCTTATTACTGCTTATTAGTGTGGTAATAGGCCATACTTGTCTATTCATTATGATTCCAATAAGCTTTTGTTGTAAATAATAACTAACTAATAACAACCTTATTACCAAAAGCTAATATCTAATAAAAAAAAAAGCTAATATCACACTCATAAGCAATAATAAGGGGCGTGTTAATAAGAAAATGGTTGTGAATGTATAACTAATCGCAAAATAAGCTTACAGGGAATTAGGCATTTATAAGGGTTGAATAAATTCTAATTAATGATGAATTAGCAGGTAGT
>JACN01001119.1:0-14950 GCA_000787155.1 Scartelaos histophorus | reverse complement strand
GATATTATATTCTACTATAATTATTTTAATATCAAACTTTTTTCCACAGAATTTTGCAATATTTTAATTATTTTAACAGTATTGTATAGACTATAACTAACCTATATATTCTATTGTATTTGTGTTTTTATTATTTTTAGTTTTAATGTCTTTTTTAAATGTCTTTTTTATATTGTGTTATGATTATTTTCATATCAGACTATTTTCCCAGAATTTTTAATTATACTTACCACATTTATTTTCTCACTTTTTGATCAGAATTCTCTCTATATAACCTATGGCTATAAGTAACCTATACTATTATGTTTGTATTTTTATTATTTTTAGATTGAAAGTATTTTTATATTATATTCAGTTATGCTTTTTTAAGTCAAAATATTTTCCAAGAATTTTTCTGTTTTCTCACCACATTTATTTTCTCCCTTTTTAGTATTCTGTATTTATACTCTATCTATAGATAAGTAATATTCTATTCTATTTATGTTTTTATTATTTTTAGATTTATTTTTTTTAAATATTCTATTCAACCATAACTATTTTTATATCAGATGATTTCCACAGAATTTTGCAGTACACTGACCACATTTATTTTCTTACTTTTTAAGGTGAAGCTCTCTATATTTAATTTATGGCATAACCTCTTTCGCTCTTCGCGCTCGCCTCGGGGGCTTCCGTACTTGTCCTGTTTACATCAAACGGAGCTGGAATTTCCCCGTTCTCCTCACCACTTCCGCCAGCCGCAGACAAGAGAGGCCGAGCGAGCACCGAGGTACCTCTCCCGCTCGTCCCCCTGCCCTCACATCCCCGCCGTAACCCGCACCGAACCCGGCCTCACCTCCCGCTCCGGCCGAGCTCCGGATCGCGCCGCGCACGGATCCGTCTCCGGGCTGTCCCGCCGCGTTAGCATTATTAGCATTAGCACGGAGCTAACGGGGATGCTACCGCTGCTAATTTGCATGACAACAGCGAAAACTAATATTAGCCTCTTCCAGCCAATCAAGGTGGCACCGGGAGCGGGGTTTAAGCACGCCGGGTTCCCGTTTGTCGGTTTTGACGGCGATCGGACGGTCTGACTGAACATTTCTTTGTGTGATTAGCTTCCCTCGGCTAGCAGCGTTAGCCTCGTCTTGTTCTTAGGGGAGGTTAGCAGCTGTGGAGTTGGGATTGTTGCTTTTGTTGTCTGCGCGCTCTGGAAAAGCTGTTTTAGCGTGACATTACGGACATTCAGCATTTAAGGTAAGATCCGCGCGTTACTATGACATGATTAAACATTTAAGATGCAAATTATGAGCGAAATTGGCTTTTAAAACGCTAAATCTGGATGTTGTTTACGTCTACTACGCTTTGTGTACATCGTGGCTGTTCCCAGTCTAAAGTTCCACAGTGCAGCTTTAAAACAGAATGTACAAACTGCAAATTTTTGACATATGTATCATCTGAAATTCCCTGTCTTCATGGAGGCGGAAGCAGACGAAGTTAAAGGTCAGATCTGTGGAGAGGCAACCCCACACACATTCAGATTTTCAGTTTTTCTAGTTATTTTTAAGATATTAATCCACCTATAATTCATTCAATGTAAAGTAGATCTGTTTAATGTCATACTGTGGAACATTTCAGGCCGAACAATGACATATTACATATCAATTAAACATTTAAGATACAAATTATGAGTGAAACTGGCTTTTAAAACACTAAATCTGGATGTTGTTTACGTCTACTACGCTTTGTGCACATCGTGGCTGTTCCCAGTCTAAAGTTCCACAGTGCAACTTTAAAACAGAACGTACAAACTGCAAATTTTTGACATATGTATCATCTGAAATTCACTGTCTTCATGGAGGCGGAAGCAGACGAAGTTAAAGGTCAGATCTGTGGAGAGAAAACCCCACACACATTCAGATTTTCAGTTTTTCTAGTTATTTTTAAGATATTAATCCACCTATAATTCATTCAATGTAAAGTAGATCTGTTTAATGTCATACTGTGGAACATTTCAGGCCGAACAATGACATATTACATATCAATTAAACATTTAAGATACAAATTATGAGTGAAACTGGCTTTTAAAACACTAAATCTGGATGTTGTTTACGTCTACTACGCTTTGTGCACATCGTGGCTGTTCCCAGTCTAAAGTTCCACAGTGCAACTTTAAAACAGAACGTACAAACTGTATATTTTTGACATATGTATCATCTGAAATTCACTGTCTTCATGGAGGCGGAACCAGACGAAGTTAAAGGTCAGATCTGTGGAGAGGCAACCCCACACACGTTCAGAACGCCTGTTTATTTAGGTATTTCTGAGCTATAAAACCACCTGCGATTGAATAAATGTAAAGTCGAGCTGTTTAATGTTGCACTGTGGAACATTCCAGACAGAGAAATTGCGTATCCATAGCGACAAGCAGGTGAAACGTTACACAGGGCATCTTTAGAGAATAAAAAGTAAATGTTTCAAGCAGATTTTGAGATCTACTGATACTTAAAATGTAGTGATATTGAGACAGAAAGTTATTTTTAAGATATTAATCCACCTATAATTCATTCAATGTAAAGTAGAGCTGTTTAATGTCACAGTGTGGAACATTCCAGGCCAAACAATGACCTATCACATATCAATTTAACATTTAAGATGCAAATTATGAGCGAAATTGGCTTTTAAAAAGCTAAATCTAGATGTTTTTTACATCTGCTGTGCATATATTACAGACTCATAATGTGACCAAGTAATTGCACATTCCTTATAATATTTGTTTTAATTTACGAATTAACCACATAAAATCCAGTTAATTTTGTGCACCGTTTTTCCTCCCCATTTGGCTGTTTTTCTTATGGTAATGATTACAAATATTTAAAGGGCAAATTCATGAGTCAAGTTGATCAAACATGCCTAATCTGATTTCCTGTGAGCAAATTGAAAAGTGAAACGATGTCTAAAAATAATCGTATCACTTCATTCTTTTGATTTCTACTTGAGTAATACTATTTTCTGTTGACTAAAGTAGTTTTTTTGTTACTCTCTATTCATTCTATATTTTTGTTAACTTAAATAATATACTTCAACTTGAACTTTAATCACAACTCTTAATTGGAGTACACTTGTTGTGGATTTTTGTGAATGAATAAATGAATTAAATGCAAAGTAAACATAATAATTTGGTAGTTTTAATATGTTAAAATGATCAAATAATAAAACTAATAATATTTTCTGTTGACTAAAGTAGTTTTTTGTTATACTCTACTCATATTGTAGCTTTGTTAGTAACTAATTAAGACTTAAAAATGTACTTAAACATGAATTTTGTGTAAATGTGAATTAAATGCAAAGTCAACATAATAGTTTGGTGTAGTTTTAATGTCTTAAAATCATCAGACAACTTAATTATTTTGATTTCCTCTGGATTAATAATATTTTCTGTTGACTAAAGCTGTTTTTTGTTAACCTCTATTCATTCTTTTGCTTTGTAGTGACTAATTAAGACTAAAAAAAAAGTACCTAAACTTGAATTTGAGTCACAACTCTGACTTTTTGGGAATAAATGTGAATTTAACGCAAAGTAAACAGAACATTTCTGTATATTTCTAATTGAAAATGCATGCTGTAGTTTCCTTATTCTGACATAATTCTTCTTCACATTCGTTTGTAGTTTGTAATTGTTTTATCGTGCTCACATGTGGATTTTATTGAGATTTTGTAGGTTAATTGTATTTAGAACAAGCTGGACTGGAAATTGCTGCTCGTGGGATTAAATAAATAACAGGGCTGTCACACACTAGTATCCAATTATATATGTTTTTAATCATTTTACGGGCATTTTTATTACTTAAAAATACCGTGAAAAACTGGCATTCTGACTGTCTCCGCACATCTGCCTGTAACTTTTTCTGGTTTATTCTCCGTGAAGCTAGAAATTTAAAGTGAATTCCAGATTATTTTTACGTAAAAAATTTGAAGTTTTGAATTCTGTTTTAAATTTGCAATATGCAACTTTTTACCTTGTCTCTGTGGTGATTGTTTTTTTTGCAATGTTCCACAGTACAGAATAAAACGTGCCTTTTTTTTGCGTTTTTTTCTATTTCTTCCGTTTTTATGACGTAAAAATACACAGATCTGATCCAGAATTCCAGAAGGTGAATTCCAGAGAGTTTTTTCCATCAAAAATATGAAGTTTGCACGTTCTGTTTTAAAGGCAGATGGATTGTTTTTCCTGAAATGTTCCACAATACGGAACTTTTTTTGCGTTTACTCCATTTCAGGTGTTTTTATTGCGTAAAAATACCACGAAAAACAAGCAGTCTGACTTTCTCTACGCTGACACGCCTCTCCGTAGAACTGACCTGTATGTGTGTGGGCCTAGGTTGCATTTCTGCTCATCTTCATGGAGATGGATGAGTTTAATGCTTCACTGCGGAACATTCCAGGCTGAGCAATAACGGCTCCACGCGGCAAATTTGCGCAAATATTTAGCTAAAACAAACTGTTGAGAAGCATCATTCTGACTCATTTGAAAATCTCAGTGTTAAAGGTGTTTTACTATTTTCTATCATTTGAATAAACAGTTCAGAATTATACTTAAGTAATAAATGCATAAATAACCTTATCTACATTTCACAGTAGTGTAAGGAAAGTCAGATTACCTGTTTTTCCACAGTATTTTTAAGCAATAAAAACGTTGGTAAATGCAAAAAATTCAGGTACAGTCATCCCCGTGGAGACAAGCCGGAAAGCTCCACATTGCACCTTTAAGGAACTGTTTAAAAATATGAAAATATATAGATTACTTGTTTAAAATTTAGAAAATAAAGTATGATAGCAAACGAGCGCTTTCGAATTGTCTGTAACTTTGTCTAAAAGTTATAAAGGCTGAAAAGTGACACTGTAAGACTGATATTTGAGTAATTATGTTTAAATTATGGATATTTTGGTATTGGACTAGTCTTTATTTGTTCATAAAAAAGGTCTTTGAGGTGTTTTAGAGTCCACACAGTCCAGATAATAGTACATTTGCTAAAAAATGATCACAATTTGTCTCAGTTTTACCCGTTTTTTACAAGTTTATTCCCAATCTGTTGCTTCCTCCCTGTTTTTCCTGCAGCTCCCACTCCTTCCCGAATCATCCCAGGACAGTAAATATAAACTCCCTCTATCCATTCAGTCTTTCCTCAGTCGTCGAACAGTCAAGAGACTCTTTCCGGATCCCGTATCCGAACATATCCTGTTGTCGCCGTCGTTCTGTTTCCGAATTATTCCCCCTTCTCGCCTGTTTTTCGGTTTATTTCTTGTTAGAGAATTCCCCGTTTGAAGGATATTTTAGTTCCTATAATAAAACATGTATTCTTTAGTTGTTTATCAGCCTGATTTTTTAAGCTTTACCTGGAGTAGGGCACTTAGATTTGCGTTTGGCCCAATTGCTGCATTTGACTTTTACCTCCGTGATACAAATGTTTTATAAGTTGATAACGATTCTTCTTCCTGTTTACCGGCGCCTGGGCTTTCCCCTACATCCTGTTTACTTTGTTTATGTAAATGCATCGCGTTCTCATCGTTTCATTCAAATCTGGTTTAGTTTGAGCCAGAATTGTCACCGATGGTACGAGATCCGTCGAGGCAAGAGAAAAAACGATCTCGTGAGTTTTTTTTCTCCCAAGTTTTACATTTGGATTGGGCAAAAAAGAGTTTCGCGTTCGTGAGTCGCGTCTTTTACAGTTCTGAAAAGCAAAACTAGAGTGGAAACCAAAACCTGAAGTCCAATAAATAAAATAAATGCGATGCCATAATTGGAAAATGAATTGTGAAATGTCAATATTAGGAATTGTGCAAAAATCTCGTCTTTTCTCGTTTTCGTCGACCGAATTTCATATCCTGCCTCATCTTACGGAAATAATTTTTTGTCCCGTCCCTTGTTACGTCTGTATGTTTAAGACAAAACTACAGACTTAAAGTATAAACAGTTTTACCGTTTTTTTTTGTTCTTTTTCGTTCATATTATTTTCAAACTTTACGTGTTATGGGAAAACGCTCCAAATTCGCCAAAACGAGCGCTTAAAGCTGCGTCGCGTAACTTTTCCGATGTTACTGCTTTAGGAATGTTCCGCAGTACGGCATTAAAACCTTTTCCATCGTCACGGAGACCAAACCAGACCGAGTTCCAGGTCAGATCTGTGGAGAGGCGACCCCGCTCACAGTCAGAACGCCTGTTTTTCTTGGCATTAAAACCACCTGTGATCGATTTTAAATGTAAAGTTGAGATGTTTAAAATCACACTGTGGAACATGTCAGGCAGAGCGATGACGTCTCCATAGAAACAAGAAGCCGACAGAGCCCCAAAACTGAAAAGTTACACAATGCACCTTTTTAAAGTTGTTTCAGACTCTAATATTGCTCGACTGTTGGATTATTTTTGTACCCTCAAAATCTAAAAAATTGAGATAAATTAGTCATAAGAGTTTGAACATGTGCAGAAAATGATCTCATGATTTTTTTTTAAAATTTATTTTATTTTTTATTTTTCTTTACATCTAGATTATTCAGAAAGAGTAAAGGGCTGGTGAGGTGCATTGGGCCCTTATGGTTTTTTAAATTTCTAATTTAAAAATCTTTGTTCTAATGGAGCTTCCTCATCACAAACAGACCTGGAGTTGTGTTTTGTTTCATTCCCTCCTGCGTATTTAGGCCGAGCTTTTCTCTCGAGCAGAAAACACTCTGTTCCACCTTGTGATGTCACGGGGTAACACAGGAAGTGCTCCACTGTGTTTTTAAACTCCAAACACCTTCACTAGAATCATTTAATTAACCGGACCGACCCGAAAAAAGGAGCTGGATCGGATTACAAATATCTGTTTTCTCTTTACTCTTTTTTCCTCTTTTCTTTTTTCCTCTTTTCTCTTTTTCCTCTTTCTTCTCTTCTCTTTCATCTTTTCTCTTTCCTCTTTTTCCTCTTTTCTCTTTCCTTTCTTTTCCTCTCTTTTCTTTCCTCTTTTCTCCTCGTTTCTTTCTTTCCTCTTTTCTCTTTTTCCTCTTTTCTCTTTCCTTTCTTTTCTTTCTTCTCTTTTCTTTCCTCTTTTCTCCTCTTTTCTTTCTTTCCTCTTTTCTCTTTCCTCTTTTTCCTCTTTTCTCTTTCCTTTCTTTTCTTCTCTTTTCTCCTCTTTTCTTTCTTTCCTCTTTTCTCTTTCATCTTTTTCCTATTTTCTTTTTCCTCTTTCCTCTCTTTTCTTTCCTTTCGTTTCTCTTTCCTTATTCTTCTTTTCACACTTTCCTCTTTTCTCTATCCTCTTTCCTCTCTTTTCCCTCTTTTTCCTCTTCTCTCTCTGTCCTCACTTTTCTCTTTACTCTTTTCTCTTCCCTCTCTTTTCTCTCATTCCTCTCTTTAATCCATGTACATCGATGCATCAGTTTTGTCTTGTTTAATTTTGTTTTAAGGAGATAAACTCTGCCTCTGCGTCGGTATCAGTTAATATCAGGCAGATACTTCAAGCAGCGTCAGAATCGGTATCGAAACTGATAAAAGTGGATCGGTGCGTCCCTAATCGTGACATCACAAGGTGGAACAGAGCGTTTTGAGCTTTCTTGATGCAAACAGACTAATAATAAAGGATTCCTCAAACGTGAATGAAACAAAACACAACTCCACGTTTGTTTTCGAGGCTTGTTTTTGACTTTATCCCACAAGAAACAATTTTGCGTCATTTAAGAACAGGATTTCACAGTTTTCAGACCCAGTGTTGTGCTTCTCTGTTGCAGTCGTGTGGAGCGGGCGATGTGTTGCCAGTGAGCCGTGGCCATGGAGGGCAAGGGTCCATATCGCATCTATGACCCGGGCGGGAGCGAGCCCAAAGAGCAGAGCTACAGGCAGCTGCTGGAGGAGAACAGCATGCTCCGAGAGAGGATGAAGGGCCTCAAAAGTCTGGGTGAGGGGCCCTGAGCGCACTACGACGCAACAATAACGGAAATATTTTGATATCGCATCGCTGAAAGTCTCACGATATATAAAATCTTACGTTTCTTCGCTTAAATTCAGTGTTGTGGTGCTGCGATGGCTGAAAAACCAGAGAGAACTACATATCCCATGATCCTTTGCTGTTTCAGTGCAGACTACATGAAGAAATGACTCTTATTAAGCACTTTTAAATGTTAGTTCTTTGCATTATGACAGAACCAAAGACTTGTCAAGACATTTTGAAGGAAAAAGGTGCATAGTCACAATTTTGTTAGCATCCACAAAATATTAGAATTAAGATTTATATCATGAAAATATCGTTTAAAGAGATTTGGAACAAAACATTAAAAACTGAAACATGTATTGAAAACATATATTTAAAAGGCTTTTGACGAACTGTAATCTGTTGCAGTTACTAATTTAGGAGCATCATGGATTTTAAGCTATAAAACAAATTGAATAGGCTCTGTTCACACTTACGACGCTTCACTCCGTTTCGAAACATGCAGATGACGACTTCCGGTGTTGCTCCCGACGCTGGGCAGGTGATGAAAACATGGATTCAACAGCAGCGTCTTCACAATCTCACAGGCAGCTGGTTGGAACTGTTGATCTGCGGAACATAACGGAAGCTGCAATCACAGCTTTTCTTAAATTAAGTTGGGCAAATCATAATACACAAATTAATAAGCAGTTTATAAAAGGAAAAAGTAAGAATACACTGGCATCTAGATGAAGAAAACTGCTAAATGTTTTTCAGTTTTGTCAGATTATTTCAGTTGTATTGCCCAAAGGAAGTCGTCATCTGCATGTTTCCAAAAATCTTACGGTTTTGTGACGTAAACGTGAATAGAGCCCGTAATTGTTATTGTCTTATTGCATTTTGATCATATGTGTCTGTATGATGTCCTGTGGTGTGACAGCTGTATTTCCTGAGAAAAAAAAGCTCTTCTAATTGTTAAACATGTTAATGAATTTCCAGCAGGGTGAGAGGAAGAGTCACAGGGCATTTTAAAATGTCTAATAGCATTTTAACCCTATGTCATGTCTTAATTTACATAACGTTACAGTGTAGACATAAGTATTGATAATCCTGGGTGTTTTTTCAGGGGACCTGCTGGAGGAGTCCCAGTCCGAGGCCTCCAGGCTCAGGCAGAGGGTGGAGGAGCTGGTGAGGGACAATGAGGCCCTGAAGTCCAGCAGCATCGCAGCCAGTCTGTGCACAGGAGGAGGGCCCATGCACACTGAGGGACTGGGTAAGACCCATGCACACACTGAGGGACTAGGACTGGGTAAAACACACTGAGGGACTAGGACTGGGTAAAACACACAGAGGGACTGGGTAAAATAAACTGAGGGACGGGGACTAGGTAACACACACTGAGGGACTGGGACTAGGTAACACACACTGAGGGACTGGGACTAGGTAACACACACTGAGGGACTGGGACTAGGTAACACACACTGAGGGACTGGGACTAGGTAACACACACTGAGGGACTGGGACTAGGTAACACACACTGAGGGACTGGGACTAGATAACACACACTGAGGGACTGGGACTGTGTAAAACAGACTGAGGGACTGGGACTGTGTAAAACAGACTGAGGGACTGGGACTAGGTAAGACACACTGAGGGACTGGGACTGGGTAAGACACACTGAGGGACTGGGACTGGCTAAGACACACTGAGGGACTGGGACTGGGTAAGACACACTGAGGGACTGGGACTGGGTAAGACACACTGAGGGACTGGGACTGGATAAAACGCACTGAGGGACTAGGACTGGGTAAGACACACTGAGGGACTGGGACTAGGTAAGACACACTGAGGGACTGGGACTAGGTAAGACACACTGAGGGACTGGGACTAGGTAAGACACACTGAGGGACTGGGACTAGGTAAGACACACTGAGGGACTGGGACTAGGTAAGACACACTGAGGGACTGGGACTAGGTAAGACACACTGAGGGACTGGGACTAGGTAAGACACACTGAGGGACTGGGACTAGGTAAGACACACTGAGGGACTGGGACTAGGTAAGACACACTGAGGGACTGGGACTAGGTAAGACACACTGAGGGACTGGGACTAGGTAAGACACACTGAGGGACTGGGACTAGGTAAGACACACTGAGGGACTGGGACTAGGTAAGACACACTGAGGGACTGGGACTAGGTAAGACACACTGAGGGACTGGGACTAGGTAAGACACACTGAGGGACTGGGACTAGGTAAGACACACTGAGGGACTGGGACTAGGTAAGACACACTGAGGGACTGGGACTAGGTAAGACACACTGAGGGACTGGGACTAGGTAAGACACACTGAGGGACTGGGACTAGGTAAGACACACTGAGGGACTGGGACTAGGTAAGACACACTGAGGGACTGGGACTAGGTAAGACACACTGAGGGACTGGGACTAGGTAAGACACACTGAGGGACTGGGACTAGGTAACACACTGAGGGACTGGGACTGGATAAAACACACTAAGGGACTGGGACTAGGTAAGACACACTGAGGGACTGGGTAAGTCACATTGAGGGACTGGGACTGGGTAAGACACACTGAGGGACTGGGACTGGGTAAGACACACTGAGGGACTGGGACTGGGTAAGACACACTGAGGGACTGGGACTGGGTAAGACACACTGAGGGACTGGGACTGGGTAAGACACACTGAGGGACTGGGACTGGGTAAGACACACTGAGGGACTGGGACTGGGTAAGACACACTGAGGGACTGGGACTGGGTAAGACACACTGAGGGACTGGGACTGGGTAAGACACACTGAGGGACTGGGACTGGGTAAGACACACTGAGGGACTGGGACTGGGTAAGACACACTGAGGGACTGGGACTGGGTAAGACACACTGAGGGACTGGGACTGGGTAAGACACACTGAGGGACTGGGACTAGGTAACACACATTGAGGGACTGGGACTAGGTAACTCACACTGAGGGACTGGGACTAGATAAGACACACTGAGGGACTGGGACTAGGTAACACACTGAGGGACTGGGACTGGGTAAGACACACTGAGGGACTGGGACTGGGTAAGACACACTGAGGGACTGGGACTAGGTAACACACATTGAGGGACTGGGACTAGGTAACTCACACTGAGGGACTGGGACTAGATAAGACACACTGAGGGACTGGGACTAGGTAACACACTGAGGGACTGGGACTGGGTAAGACACACTGAGGGACTGGGACTGGGTAAGACTATAACCTGCATAAATTAGAAAATGATGTGACCAGTGAATAACGATTGTTTAGAATCCAGGGGGGCTGATAGCCAATGATTTCTGCCAATATATAATGGTAATGGACATGGCTAACCCGCTAGCCGCCATGTTCCAAATATGAAGTGGGTTCCGGCTTCATTGACCCCTTCTCTTTCTTAACTGCTACTGTGAACCTCGTCATTTTGGTCTTAAAATGTTCGTATTAACCCGCTCTACGTGATCCTGTGGTTTTTATTTCATGCTTGAGTCTGATTCCTTTTTTTCTTTCAGGTAAAGTTTGTCTCCACCCCGCCTCGGAGCAGAAGGACGACCAGACCATCTGTTTAGGGAAGACTCTGCAGCCCGAGAAGCCCATAGTGAGTCAGCACTTACCCCCTGTGTTATTCCGCATTAAACTGTTTGAGATAAGGAAATATTTTGCTTTTTAATTATTATTTCGTAGCGAGCTGTAACATATCACCATTTCACCTTTTGTTCATCGTGAATTTGAGACTTTTGAGAGAGTGAGCAGCGTGTTTCTGCAGCTAAACTTGAATTTCAATAAAATCTCTCTCACTGTCTGAACTGCTAATCTAATACAACTTAATACAAAGACGTGCGTTCATTTCCTTCAGAATTCCTTCATTGGAAAACAGTGAATCTTCATTTTTTACCTTTTTACTTTTGAAAAAACTGCTTTGAGGCTCATTTGTCTCTACATATGACCTGGGCTCTAAATTATTAATCGCAAATACTGAAAAGGCATCATTCCCAAATCAACCAGCTGCTTTAAGCATGTATGAAAAATATGCATAAAGGTTTATTTTAGTTGAGGTAATGTGACTCCACTTCTGTCTTATCCAGTTTGTCGTGAACCAACGACGGATGCGTTTTTCTCTATTGTAATATTTTAATTAATTTCCTAATAAATTAAACGTAAAAGTAAAAGTAAAAGTAAAAGTAAATGGGGTAAAATAATGAAAATCAACTCTGCAAATAAGCCTAAAAAATCAGTTATTTTTTTACATTCTAAACCATTGATTGATTTTTTTTTTGTGCCAAGAGAGAAACTGTAATCATACACATAACACATGTACATTTGAAACAACAGAAAAGCACATTTCTTTACAAATAACAAGAATTGTTTTATTTGTTTATATAATTGTTATGTTAATGAACATACATGACAGAAGCACAAATGTAAACCCATGAATTGTAGCCACACGACTAATTTCCATCCGTAGTCCCACGGGTCACAGGGATCAACGGGTTCATAGGGTGTTGCATGTTTTTGGTTGATGGGGGGAAACCGGAGAACCCGAAGGAAACCCATCCAGACACGGGGAGGAAACATGCAAACTCCACACAGAAAGGCCCGAGCGACCCGGGGATCGAACCCGTAACCTTCTTGCTGCCAGCCTCCGTGCCGCCATATGTACAAATATACGCATACCAATATAATCAGGGTTCCTACAGTGTCTTAAAAAGTCTTAAAAACATTGAATTTATGAATTTGGAAAAAAATCCCTTAAAAGGCTTTGGAAAAAGTCTTGAATTTTTACACCTCGATCTTAAAATGTGTTAGTACGTAACTTGTCGTATCACATTTCTCCTCAAAAGTTTAATTTGTCGACCATCATTATTTGGTGAGATCATTTTGCCTAAATGAAGAGCAGCAGGACCAATAATGAAGAACACAGCCCCGGGTCAGAATACTCCAGCACCACAAGCAACAGTCAGACTTTGTGTTCTGAGATTTTCTTTAACTTTGTGTGTTTCTGCTGAGCCTAACGCCGTTATGTTGGTTTTACGTTACTCCCCATTTCATGCTGAGATTATGGGGATGAGTCTATTCTCCCCATATTCCTTTTTTTGAGAAGTAAATGAACACAAATTCAGGACTTTAGTTTTTCTTTGCTGGTAGGTCAATGAAACAGGGTGTGAAATGGGTACAAACTGTTTATATAAATGGTCTTAAAAACTTGAATTTAACTTGAATAAACCTGTAGGAACCCTGTATCATACTGGTATCGGCCCTGGTGATGAAAGAAAAGGACATGTCGTTCTTCTGATCCTTTTGTATATTCCTGTTCATGCGCTTAAATGTTGCAACATAAAAAAATCCCAGTTGTTGTAATATAAACGTGTTGTCTTCTCAGGAGGCCTTATCAGAGTTTGAGGTGGTCAACATGGAGGGCAAACCGGCCGACGCCTTAACTGTAAGTGTTTCTCTGAATAACAAAGCTTTTCATACTTTTGTTCTTTACAGGGATGATTCAAAATGCTCATGAAGTGGTAGTTTTGAAGTGAACAGCTCCTTTTAACCTTCAGTTCAGTTGAAATTAGCAACTCCGGGACCGAAATTATCCCAATGATTCTGGTGAAGGTGTGCGGAGTTTAAAAACAGAGTGGAACAGAGTGTTTTCAGTTTGAGAGAACCACGTAGCCTAAATCTGCAGGTGCGTTTGTGTGTTAAACGTGTGTGAAGGAAACAAAACACAACTCCGGGTTTGGTGTGAGACTAATTTAGATCAGGTTACGTGTTTGTCAGGTTCTCAGCCCGGACTTTAGAAGGATCCGGGGGCCTTATCGGAGGATTTCTCTGCGTTTGTCGTGGAGCCACTTGGGAAACCTCCACGTCCCGGAGCCTCGGCCTCGCCCCGCAGCGCCGAAACTCTCCTCTAATGTTTTGTGACTAAACAAAGATGGCCGCTGGGCTGGAGTTGACTCACTGTGGGGAAAGTCCAGGATTAGCCAGAGCTGAATCACAGAGTTAGCATCAAGAGGGGAATGTACTGCTCAAGGGGCAGAGGAAATACTCGAGTGAAAGTAAAACCACGTCAAAAAAATCTCTGATCTGTGGTAGAATTTGGTATAATGTCATTTCCTCATAGCAAACAGACATGGAGTTGTGTTTTGTCTCATTCACACATTTAATTAACGCGCAAACCCTGCACGTTTTTACGCCGAGTTCTGTTCCACCTTGTGATGTCATGTGGTGATACAGGAAGTCCAAATCCACTTTATTTCTACAGCAAAGGAGTTTCCAAAGGGCTGCACAGAGATGATAAAATGAAAGAATTAAGACACCAAAAAGGTAAATTACGAAAAATGTGGGCATAAAATCCTAAAACCTCAATAAAACTCATCAAAATCATAAGTAAAATACAATAAAGCAATTAATAAAAGCCCGGAACTGCCGATCTCCACTGAATTTAACGTAAAAAGGAGCTGTTGACTTGGAAAAAACTACCCCTTCATGACATCACAAGGTGGAACAGAGCGTTTTGAGCTTTGGAAATGTAGACGGACTTAAAAATAAAGTGTTACTCAAACATTTGTGACTGAAACAAAACAACTCCCTGTTTTTAATGAGGAAACGACAAAATAACATGACTTAAAATGCTTGAACCTTTAAAACTGTTGAAATACTTTTTGTTTCAATCATTTTACATGTTAATTTTACTTCATACGGTTTGTTAGAAATAGAATTTGAGCTATTCACAAACGAAAGAAGAAAAATGAAAGTAGAAATAGAGGTTATATGTGTTTATGTAGATATAACCTTCCTACCTTTAATAATAATTATTATTTTTTTGATAGGGGTAACAACTGTATTATTATTTTTATTGCTATCATTATCCTTTTTGTATATATATTTTTTATTTTTATTTATACTATTTTTTTTTTTGTATATGTAGATATAACACTTCTACTTTTTTTTATTTTTTTTAAATAGTGGAAACAACATTATTATTATTATTATTAT
>KN487275.1:0-16803 GCA_000787155.1 Scartelaos histophorus | reverse complement strand
TTTTTTTCATGCAAGTCAGTGTAAATCAAGTCCTCTGTTTGAAGTATGCCATAGTCCCTAAATTAGGCTCTGTAATCTGCCAGTGGTTATATGATGTCTGGATGAAGGGCCCAAAATAGCTTGATCTCCATCCATCCCCTTCACACCCAATCCACCTCTGCAGCGACTCTATTGTGGATGATTGATTGCAATTCTGGTTATTTTTGTGGTGGGAGTTACATATTTTATAGGTTTTAGCAGTGAGAGACAGCTATTTAATGAAACCTCCTGCCGCAGCGCACTCGGAAGTCATATTTCTTAGCTGATGGTATTGGATTTTCACCACACGTTACGGTAGATATTGTAATAACAAATGGAGAAATCATAAAGCCGAAAGAAGATGCTGATCGTGTCACGGGAGGGAACGGTTAACATGTTGGGGATGAGAGGAAGGCGGGTGGTTCCGGGCAGGTGTTGGGACTCCTTGGGGAGCTGGAGGTCGCATTACCATACAAAAGCCACTCTGCTGGGTAACCTTTCCAAGCGCTGCTCCCTAGCCAGGGGGCCAGCAGTCACACATTGGCACTGGCACAAGAGCCTCGCTAATGCACACCGTCGCATATACACAAATGTTCTGACACAAAAATGTTCCAGCCCCCCAGAATACCCCCTGTGCTCGCCGTGACACAAACATTGCTTGTATACTGACATAAAATATTTGCTCTCGGGGAACATAAATCATAGGGGACAGCTCTAAAGCAAAACAAATACTATGATATGGTCCATTGGCGTCATAATGCACACTAAAGGGAGAGGCATTCATGTGGAATTTAGATCCAAAGCCTAACATTTTATCTTCAGCGGCACTCGCTCAAATCAGCGCCGTCTTTTTTTCCTCGCCTCTCCTTAAATCCCTACAAAAGCAAGGCTGTTGTCATTTAAGCTCTACTCTATTTACAACTCCTTTATGTGAGCAGACACAACAGTGCGCAGCCAAAACACTGCACTGGCTCTGGGCAGCGCCACATACACTATGTTATGTAGTGTTGTACGAGGTGCCTTACGTTTAATATGAGAAATGAAAGGCAGGAAAAACATCTACTGTAATTTTATTAACTCATAGAAAAGTACAGTCCTTCCTTCTTCTTGAAATATGAAGTATTTTTACGTATGTTTGCCCTATTATTGCTGTATAAATAAAAAAGTGGATTTTCACCTGAACGCTGTTAGAAATTTAGAAATCTTGTGACTCACTGACCTTGAGAGCAGTAAAAGTCAAAGGTCAAACAATCTACCAGAAGAATTGCTGCTTCTCTTTAGCCTGATGAGACATGACAATAGAATTATCTAAAAAAAGACAGAATAGCAAGTTGGTGGATATAAAACATATGTGGTATTTATTTATTTATTTTTTTTTGAAGGTCAACACCGCTGTCTCAGTTTGAGTGCATGCAAATAATGTATAGTCTTTTGCAATTCAAGAATGGACAATATCATTCGCTGTAGTCTTTGTCTCAGTCCCAACCACAGAGAAATAGAAGCTTTAAATCCATATTTAAATCACTTCTCTGTGATTTTCTCTGACAGTCCTGGAAGGAAATAAGTTATCTTGGAGTGCAGCATTGTGTTTGTTATTGCAGTGAAGCTTCAGACGTCATTCTGAAGATGGAGGCTGGAATGAGGGTGAGACAGTTTTGATGGACAGCAGCATAAGCAGAGGTTTAAGCAGCTGTTAGAGATGATGCAGGTCTAATATAAGAATCAGTTTTCACTTGTAAATGCTTTCAATTTGGAGAAGGAGACTAGCCAGTGGATATGGAGAAGCGAGGCATGGAGAAGCTGCTGGGCGCTTGTTCCACTCATTTCCACCGGGGCTGATTTTGAGTGACAGGTCATGGATGGAAAAATATGTGTTGTGCTGCTCATGTGTGTGAGTGTGAGTGTACCCCACAGGTAACACATGCGCACCATGTAATTATACTCATTACACGGCGGGCTGTGGATCTGCATGATCTGCTGGTAGAGGCTGAAAAATATCTGGATTGTTGACAGCATAGTGGCACAGTAGCTGTGACAGTCAACTACATTGTTTATGCTGCAATTACCAAGGCTGAATTCAATCAGTCAGGCCAATACACTTTTTTATTGCAATTATGCAAAAGACCCACCGACTCACTGTGTGGTGAGACGTGATGTGCACTAGCTTATATTGATTACTTTATTTGTAAAATTAAGTCTTAAAGAAGTCCCTGTCAGTCAGCCCTTACTGCATTCTGTATCACATGCAAAGACTGCACCCTCATGGAAATAATAACCCTTAATATAATTGATGTAATATGCCACACGCAACAATAAGGTATAACATCTAATCACGTTAAGTAGTCATTGCCAAGCTGTAATTAAACTGTTTGAGACAAGTGATTACCAGCCCTGATAGAGATGGTGAATTCATAATAGAGGTGTTATGAAAATGCTAATACCCCATAGCTCTAATTGAAATGTAATGTTTTGTTTGGTTTATTTCTCTCAATAAATAAAAAATGTGGGGAAATTAACAAGGGAAGGAACAACCTAATGGACTGGTCTGACAGTTTGGCATAAACCCTGTGGTTAAATCTGCTATACACTATAATAGTATATTTTTATCTTATCTTTATGGTTGGTAAATGTCTTATTCTTGCCACACTTCAGTGGCAAATACTTGTAAATGTGTTTCCGGATTATAATTCAACCAAAAAAACAAGAAAAACGAATTTTATCTATTGTCCAATGTCCACAGTAATATCAGAAATGTAATTTTTGCTAACAATGTTTGCTTTGTAAGCTTTAGTTCCCGACCATCCACATCGTGCTGAGATAGCTCCCAAATATGGCAAGATGGAGGCTCCTTCACTTGGTTATGCTTCACTACACAGTGTAATGTTAACAGAGGGGCCCTGTAGTCTGACTGGGCTAATGGTGTGCCATCCCATCAGGCCATGCGCCCAACCAGAACATGCAGAGAGATTGTTCACATCAAGCCTGTTGGCAAATTAGCCAACACGCATTAAGCTGTGGCATTATGCTAAAGCTGTCTAAATAGTACTATATGCTTAGTGGCCAGTGAATGATTGCTGAATCCCGCCTCCTCCTCTCCCTCAGCCCAGTGGGATGTGCTGTCCTCTCAAACTGGAGTAAGTGATAGAATTAGTTCTTCAGGCATGGCTGATTGTGAGTTAAAATGAGGCAGGGTTGTGAGACATACAGAAAAGGCTAAAGTGTTCCTCCTTCTGCACTCAAAAAGGAGTTGATGGCGGCTGATAAATTCATGATATAGGTGTCACATTGTTTATCTTAATATTGGATGTAGTGACAGCTGGAACATTTACTGGCAATCAATAGGACTCTGCAGGGTGAGTATTTTTCACAGCGTGACATGTGATCTGACAGGCATTTTCCTTTCACTCTTCTAATTAATTTGGTCAGACTCCTACAGAGACGGTTTGCTCACTGACCAGTCCTTTTGTAAGAGGTGCCCTTGGCTTGTAGCAGCGACACGCAGCCGCACACCTGTACTTTATATCCTGTCCCCCTGCCCCCGACCTTAATGAAGGGGTTAGAGCTGCTGATTGACACATAGCGTGACCTCTGACCTTTGCAGTATGACCTCTACTTTGGGTCAGCACTGATGAGGGGTGGGCGGAGACATGTCAAAATTTCCTGGAGTACTTCATGCTGCTCTTTCTTGTTCGACATTGAGAGATTAGCCTCGATGGTCAGGGCAAGTTAGTAAACACTCGGATCGGGAAATGGAAGAAAGCAAATAAAGCGCCAGAACATTTTAGGAAAAAAAAACAAGAGATTGAAGTAGTGTTAATTTAGATATAACTTGATATTGATTTGACATGATTTAACTCCTCTTCCTTTTACAATATAAGACTTGGTTACTGAGCTGCATATTGGAGTAGTTCAACTTCAATATCCAATTAATTCTATCCACTTGTGGTTTGCAACAGTAAACAGCCTACAGGTGCATATTAGCTTTAGTCAGAGTAATAATTGAATTTTAAGAAGTTCACCATAAACAGCATGCGCCCTATTGATTGTTTGCTTCGATTCTAGTTATGACACTGTGCTTACATTATCACCCATTTAATTGAGTTACGACGCTTAAGGAAATATCCCAGTGCAAAAATCCAGTATGGTGAAATGTGCTGGTCTGTGTTTGCAAGTAACTAGTAAAATATCTCACTTTGAACCAGGTGTATCATTGCCCCCAGTATAGAAATGAAGAAGAAAAAGTTGATGCAATAAATAAATAAATAGAATGAAACACAAGTCATCTTAAAATTATATTGTTTTATTTATTATATGCTCTTTTTAGCTCTTAAATATTGTTCTTAGGGGGGAGGCTCTGGTCTTGCTTGATAGTCTCTCCAATGGGGCTGATCTAAGTGTGGGCCCTGTAGATTGATGGTGCAGACGGTCACTGGAGCGAAGGAAGGACCAGATGAAGCGAATCAAAGTTCTACCAGATTACACAAGCCTTGTCTAAGCTCGGGATTTCCTCTCCCTTTTTGTTGTCAAACCTGGCTGTCGCATTTTTAGATCAAAGCTCCACTCGCTAAGCCTCACCTAGCGTCATTTACACATCTGTGAAGCATACAAGCATAGAGAGGTGCTATGAAAGCCCTCCTGCGTGCATTAATGTGGAACTTCGACCAGGGACACAAAGGTGAGGTGGAGGACAGAAAATGGCCCCCTCTTTTGTCTGGGATGTTTGAGTATTCACAACCGCCTCATTAATTCCATTTCACTTTGAATATTGGTTATTTGCTTTCTTCTTTTTTACTCGGGCAAGCTCTCAATTCATTACCCTGATCCACTATGAATGTATTATTCAATGGTAGATTGTCATTGGTGAGAGTGTTTACCATAGCTCATGAAATATGGATCTGAGAGTCTGCCCATGTAAGCAGATGCCTGATATGGTCCTGATGAGAGGAGAGCAGACCGTCCCTTATAGCCGTGAAGCTTGATCACTGTAGATTGTCATTAAAGCTTTAATGTGCAGTGTAGATAAAAGTTAGCCTAAGGGGTAGTGGGACAAAGAGGGGGTAACTTTTTCCCGCAAGTAAATTTATTCACATCTGTTTTTGTTGTTTTCTTTTTCAAACATTTTGATCTTTTGTTTTAGGTATTTTCTTACACATATAGAAAATCCATTACAATACTGTGGATCATGCAGTGTTTTCATTAAGTTTTCCAAAGTTTTAAATACTGGTTCAGACTTGTCTTTAGATTTGTTACTCAGTTGTCTGTTTTGGTTACATTCTCTTGACTGAACAGAACTAAATGAATGAACTAAATGAATCTAAATGACACAAGAGCAAGAAAGTGAACATTTCCACTAATAAATAAATCAAAGCAGATAATTTAGTTTGGAAATTTAGTTTGGCCAGTGTAGTGAGACATCACAGTACACACGTATTATTGTTTTCATTTACTATTATTTTATAGTAAATTTGATTTAAAAAATTCTAAATATTTTGTGAACTGAACATGACCCATGTTTATAATTATCCTGAATACTTGCTGTCACTCTCCTACTGCTGCTCTTGAATTTTTCCTTTACAACACTGTTATTTTTGCATTGTGGGACAAATACAGGTTCTCTTTATTATTACTTATTGAGAAAGCTCATACACATTTGCTCTGTATCTGTGCCGTAAGCTCTATCTACTGATCTACAACCACTGAAGTTTGATTCAGCTCAATACATTGCACTAGCCCAACCATGGCGTACGGTGAGATGCACATTAGCAAAGAACTGGGACCAAAGGGCCTTTACTACATGTAACATCATAGACAGGAAGCAGACAGTGATATGATGGGACGTCAGCCATCGTCAACAAAATGGGCAGATTTGTTAAGGTAATGGCGAGGCGGGAGCACCCATAATGAGCTGTTTGCTAGATGTCAACCACAGTAATTATAAGTGAGCTGGCAGGGCTGAAGCCATATCGAGTGGCCCTAATGGTGTCTATGGAGGAAGCTCTGAGTAGGGGCCACTTTTTTGCCCCCGATGAAGTGGCTCGGCACAAAGATGAATGATTGCTTTCTCTGTGAACTCGCGGGCTCACGGGTTGATTTAATTGAGTTGAATTAAACCTAAGCCAGGTAGAAATGGAGACGGAGAGAAAATCTATGCCGTCGATCTATAAAAGCCTTTAGGGTTTCGATCTGGATTACGTAGATTATTTTCCTGTCTGGTCACAGTCACACTTCATTCTTAAGCCAAGAGTCTGTACTCCATAGTAACATATTGGTGTTGTTTAGGTAAGTGACTGTAGTTGAGATGGTTGGAGATGTTCTCAATGGCAGTGGGATAAGAGAATACTGTGGTGGAATGACTGGGTTCACTTTATAATCCCTGAGTAAACAATAGCCACAAACATGTGGGATTTCCACTGGATTATCATACATCTGAGCTGCTGAGCTGCACTCTGGGTCAGAAGTTGACACACACATGAATGTATTCTTCTGCATTGCACTGAAAGAGAATTCAAGAAGGTATATTAATATCTATATATTTGTATCTATATTAGTATCTTGAAGGGATGATACACACACACACACACACACACACACACATATTAGTATAGTATTTTGTACAGTCGTCGTGACTTCAGTAAAGAGGTTATGGTGATGTAGAAAAAGAACAAATATCAATGGTACAAATCATCGGCCTACTGATACCTTCTAATAATACATTTTATTGGTGGGATGGTGGAAAGTAACATATTTAACGTTGTTTATTATGACTCATCTAAAATAATGGCTCTCGAGAAACATAAGTACTGGAGTGCATATACAACAACAATACCCTCCCTCCACAACAATTGCAAACTGTTAAGAGTTATGACATCACAAGAGCATAATCTATTATACAAAAATGGTATCACTCACTTGGAGCCATTATAAAAAACATCATAAAAACCAAAAAAAAACAAACAAAAAAAAAAAACCAGAAAGAAAATCAGCTTTTTGCAGCCATTAATAAGTGTTGGAGAAACCCTTATAAACACTGAAGCCTGTAGCTCACTGCTGAACACTTGACGATCTCATTAACTTTTGACACTGAGTCAGTCAAATCCTGTGCAGAATTATTTTGAAAAGGTACAGCCGCCAGTTTGGCCGCAGATGGTGTACCTGGAGAAACGCACCCTGAAATGGTATCTTATGTGAACCACACACACACATTGGCATTGGAAAATCTGTGAAAATATGTTATTTTGTTCTGGCAGACCCCGTGGAGACACCCCTGCTGCGCTGCTTCTGCCATACAGTGCATCTACTATAAATATAGCCTGCTGACTTGTAAAGTAATTTCATTGACGTAGTTGCCTAATATGGTAAATGCATCACTTCCAATACATGCTGGGAAGTAGCAGCACCCGGGAAGAAGGGCCAGGTGGAGACTGATTTGGCAATGCCCTCAAGAAAAGCGCAAGGCCAATTTTTGTGATAGAGGACTATTTTCTGTACATCAACAACTGAAGGAAAGCGCACATTTTAACTGTACTTTTTATAAAATGAGTTTAGAATTCCTAAAGTTTCATAAATACCTAGAGCTTATTTCAGCTGGTGTTTTTTTTTTTTTTATGTTGAATAGTAGTAGCAAAGCAACTGTCATTTGAACATTTAAAAAATAGACAAGAAACCAGTAGGTGGGGAGTTCCAGCCTCAAGTGGAGGAGTTCAAGTGTCTCTAGGTCTTGTTCTGAGTGGAGGACGGAGCGTGAGATTGATAGGCGTATCAGTGTTGCGTCGAGTGATGCAGTCGCTGTACCGGACCGTTGTGGTGAAGAGGAAGCTGAGTCGAAAGGCAAAGCTCTCGATTTACCGATCAGTTTACGTTCCTTCTCTCACCTATGGTCATGAGCTCTGGGTAGTGACCGAAAGGACGAGATCGCGGATACAAGTGGTCGAAATGAGTTTCCTCCGCAGGGTGGCTGGGCGCTTCCTTAGAGATAGGCTGAGGAGCTCAGTCACGCGGCAGGAGCTCGGAGTAGAGCCGCTGCTCCTTCACGTCGAGAGGAGACAGCTGAGGTGGCTCGGGCATATGGTCCGGATGCCTCCTGGGCGCCTCCCTCGGGAGGTGTTCCGGGCATGTTCCACTGGGAGGAGGACCCTGGGAAGGCCTAGGACACGCTGGAGGGACTACGTCTCCCGGCTGGCCTGGGAACGCCCCGAGGTTCCCCCGGAGGAGCTGGAGGAAGTGGCCAGGGTGAAGGAAGACTGGGAGTCCCTGCTTAGACTGCTGCCCCTGTGACCTGGCCCCAGATAAGCAGAAGAAAATGGATGGATGGACAAGAAAGCAGTCACTTTAGTTATTGATTCAGCCTGTTAGTTAAGGGTTAAGACACTCTTGCACTATGCTCTCAGAAGGAACACTTACAAGTTTACATGCAGTTTCTTTTCAAAGGGAAAAAAACTATATTAGATTTTTGCTGTTTCAAATTGATCTATCAAGAGCTTTCATTTGAAAATCTCAAATTCCAGTCCCAAAATGCCACTTCTAAAACTGCAGTTTCTTTTCACCCCTTGATTTACAGTCTCTGATCCGCAGCTCTCATCCCATTGTGTGCTTTTTTTCCCCTCTGTTATACAATCCAATGTTGTCAGATGGGAATAAAAAGCCATGTGGTAATTTAGTGATCAGCAGATGATTGTGGGGCATATGTTTGTGACTGCCAGCAGACCAAGCCCGGCCTGCCAAAGCTCTCTTAAAGGGACGCCTGAGAAAAGAGGACTTAGTATCTCCGTATGTTCCCTGTGCTTGTCCGTATGCACACTGAGACGGGGGCGCGATCTCATACGTCTTTCTTGGTCTGTATTTGTCTCGCTATCTTTATTGTGCGCCCCATGTGATCTTTTCTTCTCCTTCAGTCAATTCACTGCTTCTCATCCCATCCATATAATGTATAATGCTACTTTTCCTACTTTTTCTTCATCTTTTTAGAAATCCTGTCCAAGTACTTCAGATGGCACCCAGACTGAATAGTGTTGTCACAAACTTGATTTTGATACCACAGTTCTAATAATAAACACAATTTGTAGGCAATAATATAATTTAAGACACAAAAATAATTGTAGTTTATTAAATATTATTATGCGGTCATATACTAGTTCTAATATAAAATATAAAATATAAAAATAAATATAAATGTAAAAAGTCTAACCATGTTTATGTCTTTTTTTTTCAGTATCAATACTTGAAATAAGCACAAGTTTTTGCATCATTAGTATCGGTTTTGTTACTTTCCCCAACCCAACTTCTGAAATGCTATGACTAACCAACATTGTTTAAGCTCGTCTTTGAGTACAGCTTGAAAATATTTAGGAGCCTGGTTTTACTCATTTTATTGTGTTGCTGTGTAAAGAAAAAGTGTGTTCTATTCCGTTTAGCCATGCCATTGTTTGTCGGTCGCTAAATGGAAAGCGGCTTTGAATTGAACGTATGCGTTACCCGTTGAACCTCCTCATCAAACAAAACATTACAGACTAATGTGGGTTTCTATAATGTGCCTTTGTGTGAAATCACAGTGCAATTAAATAATGAATGTGCTGTGCCGGGTTCAGTGCAGGTGTCGCTCGGAGGATTGGTGATGCATTCACAATCTTGTTGTGTTTAGATCTCTCTGAAAAAGCGACGATTATGTGGAACAAAGAGCACAGGATACCTGAATTATTTACAGATGTTGGCAGTTAACTTATATTTTACTTGTCTTTAGGTAAAACAAAACTTGTTAAAACTATTCACTATTCACTGTCTAATATCTACTTATGACTTTCACCAGGAATTAGTTGTTTCCTAGCTGTCTGTGTAATCCTTGAGTTCTGTTGGTGTAATCTATTGCTAAAATATAGGATTATGCAAAGTAAGACAAGTAGGTAACAGCATACACCTGAGGATAGCAGACTTGAGAAAATTAATGTCAGATTCTCCTAACAACAGGGGAGGTAGTTCTTGTTCAAGATAATTCCTCCCAGTCTTCACTAGCCATAACTCCAACTTGGCATCTCTTGTATGAAAGAGATTCTGAAAAAATGGTTTGATTTGATTTTTTTGTTCTCATTTAATACAGTTGCATTGTTGCTTTTATAATGCCTTCAGTTATATTAAACAATGTTATTTTTCTTTTTGTTTGTTTTTTTTTCATTTTGTAAACAAAGTTCGATTGCATATTTTTAATCACAGGATGTGACTATACTGTTAGAGGTGAGGGTAGTAATACAGGATTTCTTACATCAGAGCAAACTTTGGTTTTGGTCAAAGCAGCCTGAGGAGTCAGCCCTTATATTTCAATAATTCATCCTGGTGCATGTGCAATGACTCATTCACGTTTGGAGGACTTTGCCTTTCAAATATCCTCATAACATTCAGAACAAACTTCAAAACTCCTTGAACTTCTGATTAACAGTGTTCATTTTTCACTTGTTGAGTCATACTTGTATATTTACACTTATCCCCAGGATGTAAAGCTGCATTCTCCAGCAAGATTTTTTTTTTGCCAATGCAGCACCTGCATGTGAATGGAAAGGCCACAGTTTCTTCTGAGTTCAGCCTGGAGGAATGTGTAGATTTAAAAATAGTGTCCTTACTCATCTTGACTCTTTCTCTGTGGAGAAAAGACTCCACACAGTTGGATTTTATTGTGCACTTCTTCTAAAGTCAAGTCAAAATAAAATGTCGAACAATATCCCAGAGGCCCCTGTCTGGCTCTGTTTTTGCTAATAAAGCTTTTAGCCAGTGCTGATCCACTGTTCCCTGCCCATTAGCGATGTAGGACTGTTTAAGGTAGCATTAGGTGGCTCCCTCTTTCTCCAAATTGGGCAATTAATGAGAACTGCTGATGAGCCACTTGGCTTTTAGCTTTTAGCCAGAGAACACTTCGGCAGAAGTACTTAGTAATGAACAGAGCATGGGGTAGAGATATCAGAGCATTTTCACAACACGGATTACAATTTGAAATAAGTATATGCAGAGACATATGCAGCACATGGAACTATCTTTGCTGGAATCAGACAGAGAATGAGAGTTTTCACTGCAGCTCTCCAAGTGTAATGAACATCTTGTCTGTGGCAGCGGCTGCTAAATGGAGCCGTGAGTAATCAGTGATGTGCCGCTGGTTTGGTGATGACATAAGAATCAGATCTGAGGTGAAGAGGACTATACACACTTCTCTGCTGCATTTGACTAGCTCTACAAAGGCTTCTTCTATTAACCTTATGCACTTCAGTAGACATTTTATTTGATATATTTATTCAGTTATTTAAATTAGACAGTGGTTGGGACAGCGATAATAGTTATGAAGGGTATTTTTAACAGATTAAAGTAAAAATGAGATGTAAATTATACGGATGTACCGGTAATCCCTGAGCATATATGGAGAATGCCTCTGATGAGGATGTGTGAAGAAATGCAATGAACTCATCTGGTTTGAGTGCTTGTGACAGAGTTTCAAGTGTCTTTAGTTTGCATGCATGTGCGCACATTTGTGTATTTGTTTGTGTGCTGGCCTGTTTTACGTGTGTGCATGCTCCCAGAGGGGAAACAGGCTGTGTGGGGTGTTATCTGCTTCTGCAGAGGGTGACAGCTAATCACCAACCCTGACAAACACTGGGGTAGAGGAGGAGAGAGATGGAGGGAGGAGGGGGGTGAGGGAGGGGAGGAAGAGATGATGTCGGGTGAGCGGATTGGCATTTGAATTCCACCGAGTAGCCTCAGAGTGCCTCACTTCTGTCATCACGATCTCTGTATGGGTTTGGGCATGAGCAGGACCACCATGCCGCCTCCTACCTGCCACACTGACAGCTATTAATCCTATCTAAGACCATCTATGGACACAGATACCACACATGGAATAAAGTGTTGGATTTGTAGCACTTCTTAATCGTAGGCTCTATTACAAAATATTTGTGACAGCAAGCTCCACCAGTGTCCCCCTCAGCCCACAGTCCTCCCATGTTGTATTTGATCACATAAAAAAGAACCCTTAAATAAACTTTTCTAATTTAGTCCACAGAAGAATACATTTAGAGTTTCGAATGGTCCCATTAGCTGCACTTGTGTATGCTTAGAGCATTTGTAAGGCTTTGGCCTGCAGATGGGCCGCTGCGTGCCCAGTCAGTGTGAGTGGCCTGTTGACACAGAGATCAGACGGCTGTGAGGGATGGTGCCTCACATTCGTGAGATGGAGGCGGGCAGGCAGCACAGGGACAGAACAGCACAGACAACAGCCAGACAAGACACTCTTATGATTTACACAAGGCTATTTTCTATGGCTGGGCAAAACTGGGAAACATTGTTATCTTTTTATGTTATGTTATTTGAAAGATACACATTTAAGCTGCATAGTGGTCTATAGAATTCCTCACCTGTTGTAATGATAATGTTTCCCGTAGACAATGGCTCTTTTCAGTTGTCCATATTAGGAGCTGCTTTTGTGCCTGGTCCAGTGCTGCCTGTTGACTGACTGCCAGGCAGAGCGGGAGTGGGTGGCATTGGCTGCACCCACAGGTGCAGGCTCTGTGTGTGCCTGTCTGTCTGTGATGGGTGTCAGTGTGTGGGTGCTCCGTATGGGGGACCCTCATCTGCTCACAGTGTCACAGAACTCAGCACTCTGCCCGTCCTCTGACCCTGTCACCAGCCTGGACCCTCACCTCTCCAGGATGTGCAGAGGAGACTGGCAGACAGGGAGTGGGTGGCGCAACGTTTTAGATACAGGCATCAGTGAAATCCCTACTAAATAAAATCAAAGATAGCTGTCAGATGCTTTTTATGGAGTGCACTGCTTGAGAGCACGCAAATGGCACTATCAGTGAAGAAGTCAAAGGTCCATAGCTCCCTGCCAAGTGCAGCTGTCATTCATCTTTTTAAGCACACACCTTCATGCAGTCTGCTTAACACCTGTACTCAAACTTCAGCACTACCTGAAGACACGGGACAAAGAAAATCCCCTCACAAAAAATAAATACATAAAATGCAACAATTAAAAACTTAAACATAAGGTTGCATTAAAATTACAAGACATTTTTTCTGGTACTATTAATCTATAACATAGTTAGATCATCATTTTACTTTTTTTTTCATCAATAACAGTGGGGAAATTGACTCATGATAAAAGCTATGGTGACAAAAGTAGGGACATTTTCCTTATTCGTCTAACATTTGCCACATCATGTGGTGGTCTCTGAGAAGCAAACCAAGGTAAAAGCTCCCTCGTCTCTGTTGATGGACCGTGTGCCCACTTCCTAATTTCATTTTAGCTTCTTATATATCCATCTTTTGTATTATTTTTACCTTTTATTTTGTCTCTGCCCGGTCTATGATGTGATCACATAATTTTGCACAATATTTTCCAATACATATGTCACTATATATTTGTGCTGTTACTATAGTATTACTAGTGATACTAATACGTAAAATATAATATTTTCAGTTTGCCAATTTATGCTAATCAGACTTTTTCATCTTAAGTTTCCTTATCATTTCAGTTTTCTGCTAAATGTGGTATTTTATATACACAGAAACAAGTTTCGGTTAAGTTCACTTATTTTATGTACTTGTTGTTTTAAGCTATTTTAAATCTTAAATACCAGAGCTAAGATATTTATAAATAGTTCAAAGGCCTGACTAATACATAGGACATTTAGAAGTCAGTCTCCGAGTGCGATGGTGGTCCAGTTTGAGTGACCTAAAAGCAGCTGTGCTCCGTTCACTTGTTGGCTGCTAATGGCAGTTGGCATTTGGCCACTATCAGTGGATTGTTAATTAGTATTGAGAGGTTGGAGGAGAGGCACAGACCCTCCTCTGCCCCATCACAGATGTGGGTTTGATTCATAAACAGTCAGTGTCCGACTGGTGCATGTGGCATGTAGTCTGTCCATACCAGTCCACTCAGCACAATGTACTGAACAGCTATAGATCTATCACAAAAACACAGCGTAGAGGGCACAGAGAGCAAACCCACATTCTACTAATTAACCAAACTCTAAGTCAAAATGAGGTGCAGTTTCTTCTATAATGGCTGCCTTCTTGGTCTATGACCTGTTCTTCTACAAAGTCTCATCATTTTGCTGACAGATTCAAACTAACTAAACATGCTAATGAAACACCTCTGGACGTGAGGGTGCATAATAAAGATTATAAACACGTTTAGGGGAAGGATGACCTGCACTCTGTTGTGGTGAGATATTCATTTGCTTGTTTAACACTTTATATCGCTGTTGTTATTATTGCATATTTACATTCTTATAAAAATATATTTTTTTTTTGTATTATACATTATTTTAATCTTGTAAGATATGTAATATTTAGTTTCAAAATGGTTTGAAAGTTCAGTCACTTCACTTAAGCTTATAGCTCACAATCTAATCTTGGCTATGGGATTCTTTATTTTAATGGCAACCTTTAACAAATCAGTGCAAATGCACAGAGTTAAACATTATCACAGCCAACACTAATGTCACAGCCTTTGTCTAAAGTTAATTGTAGTATAGTTGTCATGGAGGAATTGCTCCGTGACCTTTTAGTATTTTTTTTTCCTTCTGGCCATATATTTGCTAAGTGATAGTATTCAGGCTGATTAGCACACCCTCCGATCCTCACACATTTACAGACCAAATCACAGTCACACAGACACAATTACAAAACACAATGAATCCACTCCCCAGTACCGCACCACTATTGTTCTGCTTTATAAGACTGGGAAAGGAGCATCAGTCAAGTATATTAGCTGGATCCTATTACTGTCACCAGATTGCCTCTGTGAGCCATCTTAAAGAGCCCCCAGACAAAACTTCCTGTCATGTTAATCCAAGCTTTAATAAATAGAGGGATGTGTAACCATATTCAAATCGGGGCTCCTGTATTTGTGCTGACAAAGAGAGACGGCCTATCACGTCATGACAGATGAAAGCGCTTTGCATGAAAAGGAAATCTTGAGGGGAGAAAAGTTTTTATCGCTGCTCATTGTATCGTATACAGAGGAGAAATGTCAAATTATTGAAATGGTCTTTTTTAAAAAAGCTTAGTCTAATCTAAGTAAAACACTGCAGGTATTAGGGATGGCCACCATTGTGTGCCAAATGAATGCTATTCAGCAGCCCGGCTAGATGTTCATTTGATCCCTCTTGTTCACCTATTGATATCAAAGAATAAAACACGCACGAGTCTGTGAAGAGATGTGTGTTCACCAGGTGCTAGTATCACTGAGCTGGTTTATGAATACCCCCCGGTCTGATATGTTCTACTTGCGATAATGCAAAGGGAAAATGATTGTATAATATGTAAGATTGGAATTTACATAAACAAATACATGTAAAGAATGGTGCACTTATGTTAAGAAAAAAATATATGACTATGATAAACAAGCTGCCAAACACAAGTATTATTTTTGTTAAATGAATGTCATGTCATTCATTCAAGGTTACAGCATTAGAACATGGCTAAAAGCTCTTGAAATCTAAATAGCTTTTCCTTACAGAGATGTGTGTGTGTGTGTGTGTGTGTGTGTGTGTGTGTGTGTGTGTGTGTGTGTGTGTGTGTGTGTGTGTGAGAGAGAGATTTTTTTTTTTTAAAGAAAAAATCTTTCATTTGTCCTTTTACTGACCCCTTGGGGACAGAATTCAATATGGTACATGGCTGAGCTGATTTATAAATACTCAAAAGTCGGTTAGTCCATTTTATTCCTTGGACCATTATTTAAAGGTATATATTTTTTCCTTCCAGCGTCAGGAGTTCTTTGCATTCTGAAGCATTCCCCTGTAACAAAGAGGAGCTGGAAATGACCCTCTTTACTTCCCGTCCATCTCTCCAAGATTCAAAAGCACTAGGGAAAAGAGCAAAGGCCCCATTTCACACAGAATGACATGCTCTTTATAAAGCGAGATTCCTGCCGCTTCAAAAACCAAATTTAAAAAAAGCTAAGCGGAATTTCACCATGAGACATCTGTATATTTTACTGTGTGGAGCAGCGGGGCTTTAGTGTTATTAAAAAGCTTATTGAATGTCTGTTCATTTCCTGCTCAAGCTGTGTCCTGGATATGTTTTAAAAGACTATTTACCTGACACCGGTGTATATCCAGTCTTTACATACACACTATATACATTTCCAGGGCATATTGTTTGCATGTTTTACACTAGGAGAGACTGAAGAGATAAAAGTATACATTTTACAAAGTAGCGATGGGTGTAGGGTTGCTGTATACAGAAAATAATATACTAATTTATATTAAAACTAGAATCGAAACTAGATCATAGCAAGCATCCATATTACAGGAAGTGAACCTTTCCTGTATCGCTTTAGAATGATATCAAAACAAGTATAAGACCACATAGAGTAATATATGCCCTGTACAATTGAAGGATTATACAGATATAAGACCACGTGGTAATATAAAAGAAAGTGCTATTATTTAATGCTGAAAATCATATTCTATTGTCCAAAGAAAGGGTGTATTTTATTATAATCTTTGTATGACATTGTATCGAGTCTGTTCCTTAGTATCACAATTGAGTTTGAAATTGTGATACATGCGAAGAAATACACTTTTTGCGTGAACAGTATGGCAATTGTTGCTTTGTAGATATGAAACATTGAATCTGTAAAGAGCAAAGAGACAATTAAACACACAATAAAAACAAGCATCTAGTTTAATGTTTTAGTGTTAAAATATTGTCTGAAAATTCTTATTGAAGTACTACAAATAATTATTGAGACATTCATTTGGGTCACTATCACTCACCTTTTTGTTTAAAAAAAAAATCTGTGCAAGA
>KN487274.1:18430-40660 GCA_000787155.1 Scartelaos histophorus | reverse complement strand
ATTTATTTATTTATTTTATTTAATATTTATTTTTTTATTTTTAATTTTAAACTTTGATCATTGTTGTTCTAATTTGTTTTGGATTGAAGACTTTGAATATTCTTCCACAGTTAAAGTTTCCCTGAAGTAGTAAGTTTAAGTAAATTATATTAATTAAGAAATATAATTGCTACTAAATAGATTTGTAAATATTTGTATTCTGGACCCCATTGGCCAGTCAGTGCAGATGCGTTTACAGACTTTTCCGTCTGGTACAAGGTTGAAACACTTTTCACACCTCCTGTTTTTTGTCATTGAGCTCCAATGTGACTTGTGCTGCGGGGGTCTTTGTACAGTAATCTCCCACATGTATTATGACTGAGGGCTCCTGTTATGTGAGGCTAAATTAGGGTTAAGGTTGAAACATCCATATTGTGATTTAGAAAATAAATCTGTCACATTTCACTCTCGCCTGAATCACATAAAAGATATGATGTGCTCCTGGAGTAAGTGGAAGTCACCTTGTTACATAAACTATACAATGAGTGCACTGTGTGTTTAACCTTAGCTGTCTGGATGTGCGACTATTGTGGATAATGTGCCTAAAAATAGAGCAGTATCCTTCATGTTATATTGGGATACTTTCTATGTTTCTGGTTTTCTGAATAATATGACTATTAAATGCTTCTTAAACATTTTTATTTTAGAATTATTTTCTATTCATTTATCTTGAATCACGTTTTAGTCATCATAGCTAATCAGTAATTAACACCCCACAACTTAACAACTTAACCCACGCTCGCTTTGCCATATGTGGTAATCCTCATCTCTATATGTAATACCATCTCCTTGAGTGCGTGTATATTTTACTATAATTGTGCCATCATTGATTTAAAGGTCCTATAGTATGCAAAATCAGCCACGTTAGAATGTTGTGTTGTGTTTTGTTGATGCACACAACAAGTAACCCTTTATTATTAGTTATTACATTAGTTATTACATTATTTATTACATTTCCAAAGCTCAAAATGCTCTGTTACACCTCATGATGTCCTGAAGCAGTAGTTTTCAAGTGAACAGTTACTTTTGACCTTTTGTTGAGTATAAACTGGCAATTCCAGGTAATTCTAAAATCAGTCAAATTATTCTGATGAAGGTGTATGGGGTTTACAAACACAGTGGAGCACTTCCTGTATGTAGTGGAAGAGTGTTTGTGAGAGGAACACAATTTAAATATGCAGGAACACAACTCTAGATATGTTTGTGATGAGGACAGGACATTCTAACATAAACCAGAAAATATCGTAACATGGGCCCTTTAGGATGCAAATATTTAAATAGACATGGGGTTGTTTCATAGCAACAGCTGTCTCATATGGCAAGTGCTATCCCTGAGCATCTGTTGCATTGACAGCTCCTTAAGCCACCGCTGGTTGTAAGAAGTTGTTTTTAGCTCAGAACAAAAGTATATTTGAGATGTTGTCAGCCTCGAGGAAAAGCCGCAGTCGAAGTGAAAAATGTCTAAACATAAGGCTTCCCAAAGACTGTATAGGGATTTGAAAGTTATGCAGCAGATAAAGGGTAAAAGTTGAATTTTGCATTAATTTATGTTAGGGGTAGTTTAACAGTGACTTAATGGTAACTTTTTTTATACCTCTAATTAATAGATGTTGTTATTATATCCAGGAGGTACCATTATAACATGGTTTAATGCTCATAAGAGTCAATTTTACATAATATAGGACCCTTAAATTTGTGGTATTATTTAAAAGTTTAATACTGGTCTTGGCAAATATCAGTTATCCACACCCCTAATGATTATTTTGTTTGATTACAGTAATTTACTACCTCTTCTACTCCTGCTGCAGGGACTATGCTTGTATAGAGCTATTGCAGATACTACAAACATCCAAAAAGTGCAAGCTCACCAGTCACCTCTGCCAGTGAACACCAGGAGACCAACTCATTGTCACTGGGACCTTTTATAGCCATATTAAATAAGCTGTAGTAATTAAATGTTTTGTTGGTACATAACTCACTCTGCACGACCACACAAAGGAGCGCAGCATTGAGAAGTTTACTTTTAAGCACTCGTGTTCATGCTGAGTTGATAATTGCAGTCCACAGCGAGATCCAATTCAGATTATGTTCCTTCTGGCCCACTGTAACTTGTACAATGGCCGCGCTTTTGTCGTAGTCTCAAAACTAGTTAAATGACTGACAAAAGCTGTTTTTGTGTGTGATTTGTCTTTTTTTTGTTTTCATTTTGTATAAATAAAAAATTGGAAAAGGAAAAAAAAAATCATCCAGCTGTGGTCTTGTTCAAAAACTCTGGTGGAGTAATTAGCGTCTGACTTTATGTGGTCTTATCTCCGCCCTCCACAATTTGATTGGAGCAACAACTGTCTGAAGGCATAGACACTACTAGTTAGACCTGTCACAATTGCAAATTTCAAAGCACGATATATTGTTACAGAGAAATGTGATGATCTATAACACTGAAATAATTAAATCTGCAAGCTTGAGCTGCAACAAATGGAACCAGAAATTACCTATAGAAGCTGTACCCTCTACAGCTCAAATCTCAAACAGAAAAATAGCTCAAATCTCCCCACTATTACAAAGAAAAGGTAAACACGATAAATATTGTGCTGGTTCTAAGCTGTTTTTCTCTGTATGTATATAGATTACAGTATAAGGACAAAGCCATTCTTGGCAAGCTAAATATTTACCTAAATAATTCATTCTGATAATAAGAAACCTTTGAAAGTGCAATTATCTGCTTCAATCAGTTTACTCAGCATTTCTAAGTACATTGCTGTTGTACTCTTGGGCTGTGTTTTACATATAGTATTTATATCTTTAGTTTTCTGCTCTGTGACCATCTTTGTTGTTTATTTTCAATTCTTCCTTTGGAGCAGTTAGTGCCGCTTCCTCCCACACTAGTAAGCGCCCCTGAGGTGTGGTTCTATACACTTTACAGTCTCCCACAGTTCAAAGCTGCAGCATAAATACGGATTGGTCTCTGGTGTGTGCAGATGTCGCTGGGTATAGTAAACAGAAATACAAAACTGTGCAAAACTGTCAAGGAAGGGTTAGATCCAGAGGAGAATTGCGCCGTGACCCCTGTTGACCAAACGGGGGGAAGGGTCACTCACGACTTTCAATTCTGGCCGCAGTGTTGTCTTTGGGCATAACCTCTGCTGTCCAATCAGAGCACACCCTGTCAGTCTTCCTTTACTTTGCTGCTCTGGCCTCCTCATTCAGACCCACTCTGTCTGTCCCGGTGGATTATGCCTGTTAAATCTTGGGTGACCTTTGTACCACAGCTGGGTCTCCTGGTTGTGCTTTACATTGTGTTTTGTCCTTCAGTCGATGGTGACAGCTGTCTGTAGCACAAGAGCCAGTTTCGACAAGTACGGGGGGCCCAAAAGTGCATAATCTTTTAGTTGGATGTTTACAGAGGACAATTTCAATCTGCAAAAATGGGTGTGGATGTTAAAGGCGCTGTACTTGTTTTTACTGTCTTTAAAACATAAAAAAACTGGTTTTAAAATGTGTGAAGTGATCCTAACTGCCCTATACAGCGGTGAGTTTATAAGCGACAACTCTACTAGCATGCTAACGCAAACTTCCTGATTATCACACCATAAAAAGCTTTCTGCTTACATGGAGACAGCACGCAGTCGATCTGTTTTGACCTCAAGAGCTGGTTATATAAGATATCTGTACTGGGGCTATACAAATTAAGCTCAAATACTTCTCATTTAACAAACTTGCAGTTGTATCTTGCTTCAATCACACTCGTTTAATTTACTTTGACGAATGTTTTGAAAACTAATACAGGCTTTAAAAATGCATGAAATGTCCAATTACAATTTTCCTATTTGTATTATTTTTGCAAAGTGCAGTCCAAGGTTACCAGTCCACTTTGTGTCTCGGTTGTGTTCTCATCTGTGGCGTCTCGCTGTTTGATGGGCGAGCTAATACTGCCCTGTTATCTCTATCCAGCTCCACACCTGCTCTGCTCATGACGACGCATCTCTCTCCCAAATAAAACTAACCAAAAATCATCTTTGCTTTTGATTTTATTTCACTTGTGTAGTTCAGTGTTAGTGCAGTACTCTGGGACTGGCAACTATTCTGCTGTAAGAAAATGTACTTGTGTTAAAAATAACTAAAGATCTTTTGTCTTTCATCAGTTTCACTTCTGCACTGTGACATTAATGATATTGCTGTATCAACACTTTTCTACCCGTGAAATACAATTGCAACATATAGTCTTACATTTATGGACAAAGAAAACATTGTTCTTTTTGGGAGAATGAGGACAGTCCAAGGATCTGTTTTCAAAGAGTTCATCTCTAAAGGCTCATCATTTCTGCAAGTAACATCAGTGATATCCCATGTTGTTTTTCAGGTACTTGAATATGTGATTTTGCAAAGAGGTATTTTATGATAATGGTTAATTCATATTTTCTATTGCCTTATTACTCATCTTGTGTTTAGTTAGCAACTATTTCGGTTGAGCGTTGGTCAGTATTAAAGCTCAGTCTTTTTAAATATTCAGAAATAGATTTTTTTGCTTAATGACACAGCAGAATATAATGCTTTTCTGTTTAATCTGACCTTAAATCCCACCACCTGACCACTCCCATGCATGGGTGCTTGTGTGTGTGTGTGCGTGACTCTATGTGTTAGTGTGAATTATAAGTATTATTATTATTTATTTTTATGTAATGTAGTCCTTGTTCACATCACATTAGTGATTAGCTTTACACACTAATAGAGACTAACTTGACTATAATGAAAAAATTTAATAGCAGCAAATGACTGTCATTGTTTCAAGATAAACAAATCATCTACCTTGTCTCTGATCTACAAGTTTATTTTTGACTTGGGACTTGGCTGCCCTAAACATCGAGGCAGTGCACTGTTAATGGGCTCTTAATAGTAGTAAACATCCTTGGTCTTTTGCACTTGGAGCTAAAAGTTGCAGACTGCAAATCCATTGTGGGTTTGTTGTGGAGCTCAGACAATGTCCTGGTTTGAACCAGCCTGCTGCAGTCAGTGTGTAATTTCCATCTCAGGACACTGTCAAAACAAGTATAAGCCTGTGTGATGTAGACGCAGGCTCAACCCATGATGGGGCCTAACACAGCTGCTTTGGCCTTCCTCTATATCAGATGGTTTTTCATTCAAAACTCCTCACCAGGTATGCCACAGCTTATTGGAGTCAACTGGTCAACTATTAAAGACGCTGGCATTATAAAATCAAAATATCAAAAAATAATAAATTATTTCTGGTTCATATTAACAGTGGACTTTAATTTGTAAATATTCTCTATCTAGAAGTCTTCACTCACAATATTTCAAGCTCTACTTGCTCAAAGCTCAAATTGTTTGACTAGTCAACTAATTGGAAAAATAATCACTACTGAACTACTAAAATAATCATTAGTTGCAGCCTTAGAGCTCATTGTACTAAGACTTTGGTGTATGCTTACCCTCTCACTCTGGGCCTCATTCTGGTCAGTCTGATCTGGAGTGTGTGTGTGTTCGCTGAAGTACGCAGTGACCTGACAGGTAAAGCCTTCCCATCTCAATGGAGTCTTATCGTGTGAGAGTGCACGTGTGAGAGTGCACGTGTGGATACTCATGCCTGAGTTTTTGTGAGTGCACGTGTGGGCCTCGTTTGCACTAATCTGCTAAAGCCATAGCAGCAGGAGTAAACTTTACCGTCCTTCAGTGGAGTGAGCTGCTCACACACAGATCCTTTGTTTGATACTGACTCTGCATGTAGTGTGAGGGGAGGAAGCTCTGTAAATGTGATCCCACTATTCATTTTAAAGTTCAATTTCATGATAATTACTGTGTTTTTATTGTAATTTATTTTGTAGAATACTTATTTAGCAGTTTCTTTATCAATAAAACCAGTGCTTCCACATCCTCAGAGCTTGTACTTGAGCTTCAAAGGCAGTAATCACATGTTAACAATCCCTGTGTTTTTTTCTTATTAAAGCTATTAGCAAATGCCACAGTACATTAACAGCAGCTGATTACATTAAGGGTTGATAGAGGAACACGGGGCTCGCTTGGCATAAAACTGCACTTCACAGTGACAGACTTGCATGTAAGCAGGAATATTAATTGAAAACGTTTAGTAAATTACACCCAGTAAATTCCTCCAATATTGACGTTTTTATAGAAGTGTGGCCGCTCACCTACTGTTTATCAAGGAGATGTCAGGGTCACCTCATCTGTCTCTCCTGGCCTGACTTCCTGTGCTTTTCCTGCCCTCCAGTTTTCTCTTATCTGACCGGTTCTTATCCCTCCAGAGGTCACTGTGGATTTACTGTAGAATACATCACTAAAAGGACAATAGGGCCCCACAAAAGAACTGCAGCGAGCCTTGTAATACTAGCAGTCTTCTCTGTTATAGCAACTAGCCTTGTTCCCTGTCAGGGGCAACACCTATTACTATACTTTATACTTTTACACTGTGGTGTTAACTCCTCCAGAGAGCTTTTTCTGGGGTTGTTTTTGGTTTAATAAGATGACTAAAAACTAAAGGGAATCTACTCTGTAGTGTGATGCTAAGCTAGATAAGTGTGATGCTAAGCTAGACAGAGTATTTATAGACTGTATAAAGAAGTGAACTTAGAGAGCAGTCCATATTAGGAATAGAAATGTATACATTCAAAATGGCAAAAGAAAAACACTAGTGGCGAGCCATTATCGACATTAACGTGCTGCGATAATGTGGAACTCTTATCGGGTGACATAAAAAATATAGCCGTTAATCTATTCTCAAAGTTGGGCATGACTTTCACCTTTAGCGCGGATGTATACTTAGCCAAATTGCACTGTAGGGGACAACAAGTTTTCGAACCTGTAGCTACTGTGAAATACCACAACAAACGCTACATGCCAGCTACGAAGCCGCCGGGTTTGCTTCAGCGAAAATTCATTTTTTAAATTCATTTTTCCCAATGGAGACATCGACAAGTCGTCAAACTACTTTGTTTAAGTGCAACCGAGGTGAGCCCGTCAGCGCAGCTCTATCAGACAAGCCAACTAATCTTCTTGCTCAAAGGATTTCCACTAGCTGCCGACCCATCAGTGTGGTTGAGGATGATGGGCTCGAGCTTGTTCTCCAGGCGGCCACAGGTGACCCACCTTACAAACTACCAGCGAGTCAAACTATCATTAGGAGAATACATGAGCAGTATGCTCATGTATGCTCAGAGAAAGCCACAAAAGATAAAAAGATGGTAGAGGCGGGCTGTAGCACTATAAAAAGATGGTAGAGGCGGGGCCTGTAGCACTGTCCGGGGACCACTGGACATCTGTCAACAACAATAACTACCTCGGCGTTACTGTGCACCTCATTGATGCTAGCTGGGAATTTCACTCCTTCGCTTTAGGTATGGAGTTATGTCATTTTAAATTACACAATTTAAAACTACTTAGAATGTAATTACAACGACATCACAAATTACCAACACATTATGTTTGTCTTAAGAAACCTCTTCTCAAGGACTTACTTGTAGTCATTACTTAGGTAGCGCACTGAATGAGTATTCTGACTGTATTCTGACTGTATTCTGACTGTATTCTGAATGAGCCATTTTAATCGATATTAATCTAGACCAATTTAAAATTCACAATGAGATAAATCTAGATTAAAACAATGGATCTATGCCCACCATTAAAAAACACCATGATCATGTAGGGTTAATACAGACATTTTAAGACCAAAATGATGAGTGTCACTGCAACAATTACAGAGCGAAGGGCAACAATTTTCCAATGTAAAGACTGTTGGAGTCCATGGAGCTGAAAGTGCCCTCAACACTTGGAACACGGTGGCTAGCGGGTTAGCAATGTCCAGTTTATAATTTATACCTGAACTAAAGTTGAGCAGTTTCTTGTCTTTATGCTACCAAATCTTGGTTTATGCATACTGTACAAATATGGTTGTCCTTGTAAATAAATAAAATGCACTAAACCAAATATTATTAGGGCAGCTTTCTTAGGAAAATACCAGTTTGTATCTAATTCACAATGAGTTTTGGCCCAATTAGTTCTTCTCCCTGTGGCAGTTCTTTTGTAGAACAAAGCCTCTGTTCACAGACAGAAGGAGTGCACAGCCTCATTACATAGAGCAGAGACTTATGGGGGATGGCTCTCAGTATTTAGGATGTTGTTGGAGTACTGTACTGAGTCAGTTCCTTTTGGTTTCGTTTTCGAATGAAGTTAGAATCTTAGAATTCTAGTTTGAGGCTCGGTTGTGGTATTCTTTATTAGACAAGTTGACTTTGATTCTCAGTCATGCTTTCTGTAACCTCAGACTTTGAGCCACACTAAAAATAGAAAATGAGTCATTCTTCAATGTTTTTCAATGATACCAAAAGTGTAACCGGATATTTACAAGTAGTGCAGTTATGTGACTTCATATAATACACTAAACAAAACCCGATTATTCATTCATTTTTTCCATTAAAGGGCCAGTATTGCGCAAAAATGACATACAAAAAAACATACTTGGAGTTGTGTTTGTATAATCCTTTATTATTAGCCTATTTACAACTTGAAAACACAAAATGCTCTGTTCCAACTTGTAATATTATGTAGTGGCAGTTTTCAGGTACTTTTACTTTTACTTACTTTTAGTTAACAGCTACTTTCACATTTAGCTCAGTAGAGATGGACAATTCCAGGGCTGAAATTATCTAAATGATTCTAGTGAAGGTTTGTGGATTTTAAAAACACAGTGGAGCATTTCCTGTATTATCACATGACATCTTAAGGTGTCTCCTGTTTGGGAGAATAACTCAGCCTGATTATGCAGGATTCATGTGTTAATGTGTGAATGAAACAAAACTAAACTCCAGGTATGTTTGTGATGAAGAAACAGAACATAGGTCAGAAAACAGTGTAATGCAGGTCTTTATCAAGTGTTCTCACATTTTAAAATATACCATTTTACTTGAAAGTCAAGCTCTAAATGAGTTAAAGATATTTGCATCACCTCCTCTTTTTGTGCTTTGATAAACCTTTATGTGAGCACTTACTCCTTAACTTCAAAATGCCACATTTTACTCCTGCCCTCTGCACTACATTTTGACCATTGCAGGACAGGCCAGTTTCCTTGGTCCTGCTTTCTGTTGTCAAGCTAAATTAATTATATTTATGACCTGTTTACACCATCACTCCCATCATTGTCTGGTTTCCCTTCCGTCTGCCCTTGACAATTCTTTGCATCTGTAATGTTTACTTAACCTGTTTTTTGTGTGTTCATTTCCAATATGGTCTGTCTCCCAGGTACATCGGGGTGCGTGCCTTTGATTTCCTGTCTGCGTGACCTTGCATTGGCTCTTTGGGATTTGCGTTCAACATGTTTACGAGGCTTTGGTGAATTTCCTTTGTGCAAATATTTATTGCCATGTGCGTTAGTGGGATTACAGCAAGCTCTTTACAATGAACTCAACCACTTACGTTGTGTCCAAAAACTCCTCGTACACTTTTGCCTTTTCATGCCAATTCTCTTTAATTAAAAGATTAAAGGATTACGCTAAAACGGTCACGCTCTCGGGTCGTTCCATCGCTGCATTGTCATTGAACCAAACAAGCCTCCTGTCGTCTCTTGATGACATTTTGATGACACAGCTCAGTGTTACGGAGATGATCAAAAGCGCTGTTGAAGTACAAAGGGAGGAAGATAAGACGGCGGAGAGCGGGAAAGGCCAGAGGAGCTACGCGGGGCAGGAGCGGTGGCAGGGGCAATGACAGGAGCACTGACGGGAGCGGAGGTTGGAGCAGAAGCAGGAACGGAAGGGGAAGAGGCAGGAACATTGACAGGAGCGGAGGCAGGATTGAAAAAGGCAGGAGAATTGGCAGGAACAGAGGCAGGGGCAGTGGAGAGCCGGATTGAGTTTCCCATCAGGAGAGATCTGAATGGAGTGGATCGGATTTGCCTGAGTCGTCTCCTCTGCCCAGATCTCTCTCACTTGGATACAGTTTCACTTAAGAAAATGTTCCAGATTGGTAGTGTCTCTAAATGTGTGCTTCAGCTGAGGTGTCAGAGTTTACAGATCATTGCATCTGAAGGTGTAGTTTATTTGTGAAGGAGAAATGGACTTGTTTTTGGGCTATGACTGAATGAATAAATACACTTTTACCCAGTACTTTTCCTTCTAAATAATTGTTTTGTATGAACTTGCAGTTGTAGTAGCCCCATTTTGAGTGCAGTGTCGACATGCTCATATCAGAGATGGAGGTAATAAATTGTTTGAGAGCTTTGGCCACGCCCCCTTTAGTCAACTAATGAAGCATCAGGATGTATCTTTGGTTGAGCGTTGAACAGTTTCTTTAGTCATGATTTAGTCAGTCCAAAGCGGTTGTGAGTTGGTGCTGTACCAGAGTTGGAAGCCCTTGGGGATGTGTCAGGTTTTGGCCCTCAGGTCTGTTTTTTCATCCATCATAAAAACCCTGCTGCCGTTGGCATTCTCACCCCTGTCCCATTATCATCGTCCACACACGATAAATTCTGCACTGCGCTGCATCTCATTATGAACATCACTCTGTACCTGCTCCCCTGGGTGCTGCACCCGGGGTCACCCTTCATATCCATAGAAACGCTCTCATCTCAGAGCAGAGGGGGAGGTCCTCACATGGAGGAGTCAATCTAATATTTCCAGCCGCTGTCATCAGTGAAGCTGCTCAACATTCATTACGACGTGTGTCCCATGTATTGTGATCAGTCCCAGCAGTGCAGTGTGATGAGACGGGGAGCAAAGATAATGAAAGAAATGCTGACTGTTTTCTGTCAGAGCTGCTGGAGTGCACATGTTTGAAATGTTCAGCACATACTGTAAATGCTGACACTGAATGGAATAAACCTGTTGCACTGGAGATGTGCAGCAGATGGACTTGGTAAATGCCAACAAAACTGGTAAAAAATATTTATTTTTAATTCAGAAGAATGTAGGTATGTTATTCCAATGACTTTGTGTTGTTAGGTATTTTTGAAACATGGTTGAAAAGTATTATACCAAAGTACACAGAGTACACTATACAGGTGTTTACCTCGGATGAGTATGAGAGAATATATGGAATGACTCCATTAACTGTTTTCTATTGAAATACAGCAAAAAGACCAGTAGAAAACACTAGATGTTCTTTACATGATATAATTGTATTCCCAGTGTGGTTTATCGATTTTATTTACACAATTTCACCCAAGCCATATGACCAAAGTCTCATGAATAATAAAACTGTGATACGGGGGAAAAAAAGAACATTCTGTGGTATAACTTGTGAAATGTCATCAAGATTGTGCACATCCTGGAGTATCTCTTAATTAATACTAGTAGTGACAAATATTTAGATTTTCTCTCAAAAGATGAGCTAAAGTAGTTTCAGATGTACTTTTCTATTTTTCATTATTATAGGCCACAGTTGCTTCTCAAATTGAGCCATACACTTGACAATACCCATGTGACTTTTTACAATTATGATTTCTTTTATATTTACTTGTTTTTTCTCCTCAAGTGGCAAACAATCAGATGGTGACAGTGCAGCATTTGTCACAGCAGCTGGATTTGAATGCTGAAATTGTGTACAAAAAAAAAGCTGAGCAAAACAAATTAATTGGTTTTGGTGAATAAAACTTGTATCTTGCGGCTATTGTTCAAACACATTTACCAACCAGGCCAAACATTAGGACCATCTGCCTATGAGAAGCTGTGAACAGCATCTGTCATAATACTTACCCCAGATGTGCTCCTTCAGGACTGTGGAGTACAGTACAGCAAGGTTTTTATTTATTTATTTTACTTTATTTATTTGCTGTATTTGTTTATTAGTATTTATTTATTTATGTGTTTAAAATATCAGTTTTGGAAAAAAAAAAGTTGACCCTATTTATGTGTCACCATATTCTTTTGTCTTGATGAATTAACATATATATTTGAAGTGTGTAATCCCAAAAATGTTAATTATTTGGATCAACATTTTTAAATGGCTGTTTTATATTTAACTGGGGTTAACCTTTATACTGGTGTAGCTTTTATGTTAGATCAAAATCTGTCTTTTTGAATATTTCATCCCAATTTGGCCCTCGTAAAAGGCACTTAAATCCTCGCCCATTTATCCTGCTTGTAACGCATCAGCTCTGAGGAGAACCTTAATGATCTGTCTGCAGTTTATTTCTGGCAGGGCCAATGATATAAGGATATATACATCCTGTCAGTGGTTAGTATTTCATCTATGGCTGAATCCACCGATAATACATGTAAAATGATGTAGCCTCAGGTTTGATTTCATTATTTATTTACTGGGAGCTACCTCTAATTATCTTGTGTTCATTTTTTCGAACAACACCTCTAATGATGTACAAATGGTTGTGTGGTTGACTGCAGTATCTGCCTACAGTACCATGCTACCAGCTTAATGCAATTGTTTACAAGTGTCATATACCATCAGCCAACGCAAAGCCAGACCAGCTTTTTTTTCTCCTGGGAAAGACTATACTTAACTTTACATGCTCTAAGTGCAAACTTACAGAACACTTACATCACTGCTCTAAAACCTGTAGGCACTGTCATTATCAGTTTCTTTACTTGTTTTAACTCATTTGATGTGCAAGTTGTGTACAAATGGTTTTAAATAACATATAGAAGTCTTATGCTATGTTATTATCTTCTTTTTTCATACCAAGAGTTTGTTTTCATACCTGATAGTTTCGACTGTTCACTACCGGTCTTCCTCAGAGGGATCATGTGATGTGATGTGAAGTCTGTTTTATCAGGATGTCTTAGTTTGTTTATGGCAGAGGTCTCGGACCTGTAGCTCAGGAGGTGCCTGTAGCTCTACCTCCTTCCTAGTAGCTTGCCAAGAGACTTCTGAATTACATGTATTGTGCTAAATTAGTAAAATTTGATTAACTTAATGCCTTTAAAAATTGTACATGTATCATTGTTGTGCAATAATAAATAGATAATGGTTTATGTTTTATAGGCATCTGAGTGTACCTTATTTAAGGGATGATGTGACTCTTATATATGCTCCATTTCTTGTGACCAGTAAAACTAGAAGCTCTCTGACATTTTTGTAAGTAGCTCAACAGAGAAAAAGGTTAAAGACCTTTGGTTTCCAGGATACAGCAAATGTTTGATAACATATCACAAAATCAGTGAGAGGAAGTGATGAGGAAGCAAAACCAAATATGATGATGTGATGGTGAAATGGACATAGACAATTTGTGAATTGATTTGCCAAGAAATTAAAGGTGCACTATGTAACATTTCTAAAGGGGAGTCCGTCACTCATTTATCTCTATCAACATCTCTATGAAAGCAACAGCAACTTGTGGAGTCAAGCAAGTGGCGAACCCTGCACCAGAATGCTTTACTATGCGTAGTAACAGACAACTTTTCAAACACCATCACCATCGATACTCCACGCTGCTCCTCCACATTGAGAGGAGCAGCTGAGGTGGCTCGGGCATCTGGTCCGGATGCCTCCTGGGCGCCTCCCTCAGGAGGTGTTCTGGGCATGTCCCACCGGGAGGAGGCCCCTGGGAAGACCCAGGACACACTGGAGGGACTATGTCTCCCGGCTGGGCTGGGAACGCCTCAGGGTCCCCCCAGAGGAGCTGGAGGAAGTGTCTGGGGTGGTAGAAGTCTGGGAGTCGCTGCTTAGACTGCTGCCCCCACGACCCGGCCCCGGATACGCGTAAAATGGATGGATGGATTATTAGATACTGCTGCAAATGATTGTGTCTGTCCCCCATCTAAGACCGAAAGTGACTGGAATCGCTCTATAGGCGCCCCCTCTATTGGAAACCGACCAAGGAAGATGAATGGATGGACTGAAGGTCAGAGATGACATAATTTCTCTTTAATTGCAGACATGTCATCCCTCATGTTTTATTATTGCCCAAGTTGACCACTCACTCCAGTCGTCTTGTGGAGTACATTTCCCAACGGGACGGGTAATAGAGTCAAATAGAAGGTCGTACAAATCAACAGTGTGGCCTTTGAAAAACTGCAACACAACTAAAAGATGCACACAATACCAAACACACACACACACACAAAACATACCACTACGCACACACTAGACACCACACACAATACCACAATACCACTCTGGGATACTGCATCCTTCACATGTCACCTTGAGCTCACAGTGGAGCACGAGATGCAGGTGGCAAATTATGCTCGCGAATACAAAGAGATTGTTGAGTTTTAGCCGTTTGCTTCTTTGCATATCTCCTCCTATCTATGAATGTTGTGCGGTGTGTGTTTTGATTGATGGGGAGTGACGTGAGGTTGTCAAAGGGCCATCGAGTGCTGCTGGGTTTTGTGCGAAAATTGGACGAGAGGAGCTGTTCATTTTACTGTCGCCCTGTGCTGTAATTAAGCCAATCAGACAAGCCTATTACCAGTAATTAAAAGTGATGGTACGATAAAACAGAATGGGGCTATATTGCAAAATGGGCCCAGGAAATTGTTTTTGGTGGAAACACTGTAAACAAGCAATTAGTGGGCGTTTTTAGAGCTGTTAAACTTTTGAATACTCAGATGGTTTGATTTAGTTCATATTTTTTTGCAAAGTTTTAGGGTTGAAGACGAATTATTGACCTCTAAAGCGTGTATATTATTGATGACCTTTGAAATCTTGTTATATGCATGTTTTTAATGTGGAACTTTGAATACTGGAAGTTTAGAGAAGTCTTTATAGGTACCAAGTCCAGCCACAAGGGGTCAGTACACAAGTAGATGGATAGTTTCATAGTTTATCCTTTGGGGTGCGATCTTTTAATAGATAAAATAGAGTTCTGCTACTTTTAGCATTGCGAGATAGTGCCATCACTTTGTTAGAGGTCAACATTCTTTTTTTTTTTGGTACTTTTTTTAAAAATCCATTTCACTCTTGGCCTCATTTGTAGTTGTTATACTGCGTAACTATTCTGGAGGCGTGTCAACCACATGATTGTCTCCGTGGAGATATTTTGCCTCTAAGGTTCCACAATCTGACATTATATAGCTTGCATTTATTCAGTTACAGTGACTTGTAACTCGGCCTGATGGCATCCTCCGCCTGTCTATATGGAGACAGGTAAAAAAAAGTTTCAAAAGGACCTCCAGAGGATAATACACAATAGAAAAAACACAGTGGTGTCTGGGGAAGGGGGAAGTCAGTTTAAAGATGCAAAAAAAAAAAAGGTTGTCCCCTGAGGAAAGTCATAGGCTGAAACGTCCATTTTGACATGCTGTAAATTAATAAAGGCATTTTATTTTATTTCAACCGGTGAAAGCCTTGGATTTTTTGCATCTTTATGGAGACGGGTAAGTTTAATGCCATAGTGTGGAACATTGTAGGTGAGCATTGAGACAAGCATGCCTTCCACTAGAAAAGTTACATAGTGCATCTTTAAACCTTTTTTTCTAGTCCTTCTTACTGTTCTCCTGCTCTTGTTATCCCCGTCTCATCGGGCCCTCTCAGCAGTGGGTGTGTCCAGCTGCTCAGGCTACACTGCGCTGTATCCATTACCTCCTCCTTACCCTCAATATAAGATGAAGGTCAGCGAAGGGCCTGACTTTGAACTAATGCAGGGAAAAGCTCTAAATAGATGCTTGCAAAACCTAGAGGAGGCAGACATTGTCATTAAGCACCTCTGAAAATGAGCTCATATAACCACGCTGACAGATGGTGCCTGGAGATGGATCGTCAAGTGTCTAAACAGGTGTCAAATGAGAGGTGCGAATAAAGCGTCATCTTTCCGTCGAGGCGCAATCACGACAATTGATCTGATCTCTTTTTGTTTTTCTCCGCAGCCGAACCCCTGCCTCTGATGGACCTGTGCCGTAGAGCCGCCCGCCTCGCTCTGGGTCGCGAACGCCTTCAGGAAATTGAAACTCTCCCTTTGCCACAGTCCCTTAAGAATTACCTCCAATACCAGTGATGGACACCGGGGGGAGCGCTACTGGACAGGCTGCAGACATGGACAAAATGTGAGGATATGATGGATGGACTGTAGTCTGCATTCAAGAGCACACAAACCCTCAAAACATGGCCTTTAAATGAAAAATTATATCAACTGACAGATCGGGTTCGGCCTATGAAACTTCGAGATAGCACCAGCTTCATTGCAATCCACAGCTGCTTTAACTTGGTCTGTTTGGACTTTAATAAATTGTTAATGAAACTGTCCCACTCGTGCTCTGAAAGGAAAACCATTGTCTCAAAACAACATGAAGAGAAAATGGTTAAACAGACACTGCCATCTTGTGTCGGAGCTGAGAACTGCACCCTAACATAACGGGACAGGACCAAATAGCTCTGTGCTGCATTCAAGAACTGCAGGGAATGGGACTTTTCGCATGCCAAATTTGTTTCTTGGCTGAAGTGAATATTTTGGAGGCTGGTATAAGTCCGTCGCCTCAACATGCATTCAGACTGTCTGTTACAACGCTTCTTTGACAATGATTTATGAATTTTATTATTTATTATTTAACTTTTTATTTGACTTCCTATTTTATTATGGCTGACACGGCGCCTGAGTGACGAGATGTCAAGTTTTACTGAATGTTATTGTTATTTATGCAGTTGGCAGTGTAAAAAGTCTTATCCATGTCTATAGTCTATTTTGAATTAAAGACACTGTCAGATCAACTGTGTGTTTTTTATTATCATCAACATCATCAGTAGTAGTAGTAGTAGTAGTAGTAGTAGTAGTAGTAGTAGTAGTAGTAGTAGTAGTAGTAGTAGTAGTAGAAATAGTAGTAGTAGTAGTAGTAGAAATAGTAATAGTAGTAGTAGTAGTACTAGTAGTAGTAGTAGTAGTAGTAGTACAAACAGTAGTAGTAGTAGAAATAGTAGTAGTAGTAGTAGAAATAGTAGTAGTAGTAGAAATAGTAGTTGTAGTAGTAGAAATAGTAGTAGTAGTAATAGAAATAGTAGTAGTAGTAGTAGTAGTAGTAGTAGTAGTAGAAACAGTAGTAGTAGTAGTAGAAACAGTAGTAGTAGTAGTAGAAACAGTAGTAGTAGTAGTAGAAATAGTGCCATTCATAAGTTAAAATGTCCCCTTTTTTCACATAGGTGCAGCCTGTGAGTTTTCAGAGCTACATTTCAATGACATTTATTTAGATAAACTGATTGACTTTACATTTATTTATTCTGTTTCTCAAGTTGACTGCACAGAAGAGTCAGGGCAGTACTATACACTGCACAGGAGCAATGTTCCCCCTGATGTACTGGTACAGATTTGTAATTTAAAAGCCCAATACCAACATCCCATTTACAGTGCGCTAACGTGATATACAAACCTAATTGAATCTCAGACATATGTCATAAATTTGAGCCTGGTTTGCTCAATACGCAACACAATTTACAGTCTTTTGTTAATGAGAAGCCTGAGGAAAGATGAACAGCCTTCAGTTCAGTTACAAATAGGGTAACAAAACTGTAACGTTACTCTCAAACCCAAATGCCACTCAATAAAGGACTCTTCACATGAGCTGTTGAGTTGAGCAAAAAGTCAAAACTCATTGCTGAACATTCTGCTGACCAATAGATCAATCTTACGTCTTTGCACAGATTTATTTAGTACATTTAGTTAAAAGTCCCAAACCTTTAGAATGTAGAGAAAGTAAAACAAATTAAAACTAGTAATTATAAAGTATTAGAACTTATTCAAACAAATCTGAGTAGATGTGAGCTTGTGCGTTAAGCATTATTGCCTTTTATTGTCATAGTGTGATCAAATCTAAGAAAGATGACATATTAACACATTTTCAAAAACTGCCAAATGATTTTAATTTTCCTGCACCTTTGATCCCCCACTCAGATCGTTATATCTCTGCCCTTCAGGACACAGTAAAGCGCCTGACTCGGGTCCATAAGCACATATACATCACTGGACATGTGCTCATCCTGATTAAAGGTGCATCTGAGTTCTAATTAGCACATTGTATTTCTGTCTCCGGGGAAATGTTCAGTGAAGAAATGAATAATTAGCGAGAGCAGGAGCCAGAAAAAGAGCGGATCATTTATCACAACAGTTCGTACAGTTGGCCCCAGACCAAAAACACAGGTTTGTAAAAAACAGAAACATGTGTTAATCTAAAGCAGAAACATGAAACAAAACCATAGACTTCAGCAAATAAAGGGTTTTTCCTAAAGCTAATCTTGTCTTGTCTTGTGACATCATAGCAGGAACAATAACTCATTAAGGTTGAACAGGCCCATTTGTTTCCATTGTTTTCTGAAGAATTATCAGCCGCAGACTGAGTGTATTACTTACCCAGACTGCAGCTCGGATTAACATTTCTGTGTCAAAATAGCAGTGAAAACTTTCAAGGTTTGATGTATGTCTTGCAAAGTGTTTCATCATTTTTAAAAGTTCTGTTTATGTCTTCAATATTGATCCCTGAAGAGTTTATTTAAAAAAAGCAAACGCAGACTCAATGCACATGTAGAGTCTAAAACAAGTCTTTATTGGTCAATATACAGAGGAATCCCAACCATTTTGTTTACAAAAAGAAAAAAAGAACCCAATATTTATAAATATAAAATAACATTTGTACAGGGTTTATTTTATATGTAAAAGAATCATCTTTATCATTTAATCTGTTGAAGCACAATACACAAAGGAGACGAAAAAACAAGGCAGTTGTCTCACAATGATGACATCACAATCACAGGTGCTTAAAGGCCAACAGAGAGGGACAAACGGGGACAGAAGTAACAAGCTAATAAATCTCCTTTAATGGGACATATTTAGAGGCATTTAGTCTAATCACAAATGAGCTGGAGCTCTTCAAAAGGACAGGCCAGAGCCTTCACCTAAATTTACATTCAGAGAAAAAAATTGTCCATAAAATTTGGCATATTTTGGTATCTGATATATGTCTTCAATAAACAGTTTTGATTTGGGTTAGGATGCTTTTATGTATATTGAAATATTAAGGACCTTCTGCAATTGAAACTGTTCATCTTCCCAAACAAAAAGATTTTGATGTTTACTGAAATGGAAACCAAATTTGCATAGGGGCCTTCTGTTACCGAGAGAAAGAAACATAACAACAGTATTATGCTAAAACGTTGCTACAACATGGTTAGATACATTAATAAGACATGGATGCATATAATGTGCGACAAACGTTAGAAATGCATGGTATTTTGACTAAAAGATGCAAGCATATATTTGTCCAGTCGACTGTAGTTCTCATTGTGAAAACCTTCACTGGTCAATAACACACAACATGAAGACACACTGACATTTAATGAATGAATATTATACCTCCTTCTATTATGCATTGTCCAGACAAGTAAGGGAACAGTAATTTGTGCATCAAGACAAAGACTACGTTCTTAAAGATGCACTGTGTAACATTTCTGAAGGATCCAAAATATGCCTATATATAAATGTCATGGCTATGCCTGAAATGTTCCATATTATGGTATTAAATGTATGAGATCTAATGGGAGACAAGCAGGCGACAACACTAAGCTAAAATAAAGGATCTGTGGAAAGTTAACTCCCAGAAATAAAGCACGCTTCTCAAGGTGTTTGACAAATAATGTGTGCACTAAATCCTCACTTTTTTACTACATAATTTTCCCATATCGTCACCTTCCTAAAATAATCGCCTAAGTCACTTTTTGCCTAAGTTTTCCTTAAGCAAAAAAATGGCATAATTTCAATTTTGGTTGGAGTTTTTGGAGTTTTTGTGTTTCCTGAAAAACCTGAAAAAATTACTTATGCAATTATTTTAGGAAGGTGTCGATATGTTACTTCATATACTTGACGTCTTCTGTATGTATGCAAATATTGAAAGCAGAAAAAACAAGACAAAAAACGTGAAAATTAATGAGAAGGTGTGTACAAAATTTTGACTGGTAATAAAGTTGAATCAATGAAAAGATTGATACGTTTAATGCCATATTGCCGAACATTCCAGGCAATGCAAGACATTTTCATGGAGACCTATAGACATCAGACCCGCCTTCCTAAGTGTTACATACTACACCTTTAATGTATGAATGAAAAACTGACATAAAACACAACTTAAATAATATGATGGATGTTTATACAAACCATGTAAGAACAGAGAGGGTGTGTTTTGTGTCAATGCAGTGACTGTGCTCATCTCTTTTGCCTGTTTTTGTGTGAATTCAAATGTGGCTGATGTTCTGAGTTTGTCCAACAGAGGGAGACCTTGCATCAGAAGTTATAGGTGTACATGTTCTGCATCTTTTCCAGCAACAGATTGTGTATGGTTGTGTGTGTGCGCTCAGTACGTCCCAGAGCAACTGTCCCACTCCAGTTTCGTGACCCGGTTTGTCTCCTCTTCGTCCTCCTCGTCGGTGTTGTCTGAGTCAGTGCAGGTCAGCCCCCCCACCTGCTCCTCCTCTTCCTCACTCTCCTCCTTTGCCTCTTCAGCTACCGCCTGAGCACCGCTGATGTTCTGCAAAGGACAGTTTATATTACAGTCATTCATATTTTATCACAGGTGCTCTACATAACGTTTCTGTAACCCTCGTATCTTGTTCTGAATTGTCTATAGCGGGTTACAGTTCGATTTTCTATGATGAATTTCTTCTTCTTTTTCGTCTTTCGTGCTAAAATAACCAAAACGGCAGCACAGTAAACCATTCGTGTCTTTCTTTATTCAGCAACTCCAAGTGCGCCCCACAAATGCGCTCCCCTGAAACAATAGGAACCAACAAACTAAACGAACAACTAAACGAAATGTACCCAACATAAATATAATAAATAACATGAACTGTTAATAAAATAAGTGTAATAAGTGTAAAGTGTCCAATGTAATATAAAATAATTTCCTCCAAATAATACAAAATAATAATGGCCCAAATTAATATATATACAATAATATATGTTAAATAATTCAAGATTACATTTCTGTCAGCGGGTCCACTACCTGCGTGTCTATATAGAGATGTTACTGTATTGCATGATCAATCTAAATGATCTAACTTAATAGACACAAGGAGGGGACACCACCAAACCAAAGTACAGGTAAGATCTATGTATAGCTGACCACACCTGCAGTAAGAATGAGTGCAGTATTTTTAAGGGATAAAACACCTGTAATTGAGCAAATGCATGATAGATCATTTTAGGAGTGGTCATTAATAAAGGATTTTTGCACACAAGAGAACCTAGGAGTTTTTCAGCTCCACTACCATTCACAAGTTTACAGTGGTATGTGTTAAGCTTTATGGATAATGGTACTTTGGAAAGGAATATAGACAAGCAAGTGACGTACACCCCACTGGAAATGTTGCGTAGAACCCCTTTAACAACTGATGGTGTTAAACTCTGGAGCTACTTTTCTCTCTTTACCTCCATGGGGTTGACCGTGATGGTGAGGCCAGAGTTGTCCCAGTCCACGTCGCCGTCTTTGGGCTCGTCCTCGTCCTCCCTGGAGCCCTCCTGGTGAGTGGCATGGATTCTGTACACGCCGATGACCACGATCACCACCAGGGCGGCGATACAAACCACTATAATCACCGTGGCCGCCGGAGGAGCCGGACCTGCGCGAGATGAGGTCGAGAAGATAAGGGTAAGGTTGATGAAATGACCTTTAGGTGGTCCAGTGTGGTGTATTGAGTGACATTTGAGGTACCTGTCATGTGCGAGTTGAGAGAGTGAATCATCAGAGGGTGATGCACTGGTCTCATGAACTGGGACGAGGCGGCCATGTGGTTTACATGCTCCACGGGGGCAGCAGAATGGTGCAGGAGACTCATCTGTGTGCACAAGAAACTAGATGAGACATGGGTGGATGCATGTCCAAGAAGAACTAATGAGTCTGAAGCTTTGTAACTCAACTTAACCTGAGCTTTGCTTTAACACTGTCTGACAAGAAAGAGCTGATATAGTTGGAACTAAAAGGAGCAGATTTGTGCTGTTAAATAAAACTCTCTCAAATAACATTAGCCACAAGCTAGTACAGTTTTCCATTTAGTTCCTCTCACTTTTGTTGGAAATCAAGCTCCACTAATGCTTATTATAATCACAGGCTCCTGAAAATGTGTTGTTTAAATCAATTATAATTTTTTTTTTTTTTCATTTTCAGTTTTCAGACGTCTAAAGCTTTTTTTTGTCTGCTTTTTTTTGTCTCAGCGTGATGTCCCAGTGAAGTATAGATACCATTTTAAAAAGTCATTATCCGCAGTGATTAATTCTAGACTATAAAAAGTAAACTCAAA
>KN487274.1:0-18388 GCA_000787155.1 Scartelaos histophorus | reverse complement strand
TGAAAATAAAAATAGGAAAAAAAAAAAAAAAAACTGAGACGAATGCCCTCACATTATGGAAATTAACAGGATTAATTTAATTCAGATGTGATTAGATTTGCAGAATTTAAATGACGGGATTTAAATTTTATCTCCATAAAATTAAGCACTCTGAAAAACATGTGAAAAACCGTGACGATCCTGGTGTCAGAGCCGCCCCAGAAGAGCAGTTATTCAGTTACTAGTTTTTATTGAATAATCACGCCACTGGCCCAGGTGACTGCAGCGTCTTTGTCCCAGAAATCTAAGAAACTAAATCCTTCACTACATCAAATTATCTTTTTTTCTTCTTCTTCTTTTTAATATTTTACCAAAGTTCCAAGCTTATGCTGCCAAAAGGGATAAACTGACAAACAATAACACAACACTGGCATCGAAATAAGAAGTGTAGCACAAAATCCCTAAATCCAAGCACGGGTTTTACAGTTACCAAGAACATTTCAAACAAACAGAACAATATTGCTGGATTTCAGATAACATCACGACATTTTACTGTGTGGACCAATAACATTTAAAACAGACTGGGAGCTGTGTCCTAGTCCCAGTACTTTTTATTCATAATTAAGTCATTGTTTCGGTCATTTAATGTATATTATTATCGCCTGTTGTTAGTAGAAATCGCCAACTTGTTTTACAGTGAAATTGTTTGGCCCTACAGTGTTTTTACATGTTGCTCAGTGGGAGGAGCAAGGGGAGCCATTTTTGTTGTTGAAGGGAGTTTTGAGTTAAAGTTGAACTCGACCCATTTTTTTTCTGTAAATACTTGTTGTCACTGTAAATATTTTTTGCACTGTTTGGGATTTTTGCACTTTTGCACACAATAAATCCACCGGCACTTGGAAATCTGATCTTGCCTGAGTTTTTAATAGAACCCCGTCACATACACAAATTAGACTCTCTCTTGTGTTTTGTCTCATTCACAATAGATATGGTCCCTTTAAAATGCAGATTTATGTTGTTATGTTATGTTCTAGGGTCTTGTCATTGATAGAAATAATCAGGTTTAATGGGGGGAAAAAAAAGGTCTCTTGTCTCTTTTCTGGAAGTATGATATCGTCACGTGAATCTAAAAAGCACCAAAAACGTTCACACGAGCCTCACCTCCAGGTTGAACTCATTGCTGGTGTATCGTCCGTTGAGCTCGGAGCAGGTGACTCTGAACTTCCTCTCGCTCAGAGTGGCCGGTCTCCAGTTTCTATACTTGATCTGTCTTAGCGCCTGCTCGTAATGCGCCATGGAGTCCACACCTGCGAGGAGAAAGCCATTCATTCTGTAAGTTATAAGTTGTACAAGTTTTGACAGGACCTTTACAGCTGTCCGGGTCTATAGAGACTGAGCGTCCTGGTTAAGCCTATTGATTTCTGCGTAAAGGCCAGGTGCCACACTGTCACTGCGGCAGGTGGGCAGGTGACGCGCTCCTACCGTATATTGATATCCCGGAGGTGGAGTTGGTGGCGTCCAGGTGTTTTCCTAACAAGGCGCCGTGATGTATCTCCAGACTCTCTCTTTCGGGGTTTAATTCATCACCAATTAGCAGCACGTCGCAGTAGTCCAGGTTATGCATGAGCTCGGTCACACCTGGTCTGTGCACTGTGTGGACACAATGAAACCAAATTTATCAGGAGACAATACAGAATATACATGATTTACAACCACCAGAAACATCTGCAGACAAAAGCTGAAAAAGCTCATATTCTGCTATTTCCTGATCTGTGCTGTAATGTTGTTTCCTCATCACCAACACGTGGAATTGAGTTTTGTTTCATGCACACGTTTAATACACAAAACCTGCATATTTAGGTTGAGTTCTTAGGTTGAAAAAGAAAACATTTTGTTCCTTTTTCTCCACTGAATTAAAGGTAAAAGGTAAAATCTTCCGCTTCATAACGTCACAAGTTGAAACAGCATTTTGAGCTTTGGAGACGTAGACAGGCTAATAATAATAAAGAGTTACTCAAACGTCCGTGAATGAAACAAAACACAACTCCAGGTTTTTGATGAGGAAACAGCATTACAACATGACTTAATGTTGCCTAATTTAGGACCTTTAAAGGCATATGGATTGTAACTGACCTAAATATAAGGGCAATGTAGAGCCAGTTAAGAATGTCACGTCAAAAACAAGATTAGAGTGGAGTTAATTGATTTAGTTACTTCACATATTAGTAATTTACAGAATTAAATTTAGACAACTTATTAACTAAATATTCCTGAGTAAAATAAATAAAATCTAGTTGGAAATTAAGCTGATGCGTTCAATAAAAACCTTCAAAGTATATGGCCGAATACAAGCCTGGAAAAGCTGGTGCTTGTAGGAGGTATTTTTAGACTAGATTTACATCTGAGAAAAATAAAATGTTTTGAGGAAACAATCTTAGAAGTAAAGAGTTATCATATAAATAGTTCCCATATATTTACAGTTATTATCTCAAATTTGAAATAAATGAGCTTTACTTGTGATGTCTTCCCTAAAATGTATATTTATTCTATGGTCAGAAACAAGTTCAATTGCAGCAACTATATAAAAAAAATGTTATAAGTTTGGTTTAAATTTTTTTCAATAATTCTAGTGTCAGTGAGGCTGATTAAAGATGAAGACACTGTGGAGGTGTCAGGGTCTTGACTCACCCCCGCCCAGGCCGTCCCCTCTGATCACGGTGCTGGTCAGGTGGATCTCTTTGAAGGGGGCCACCCCGAGCGGCGCCCGCAGGTCACTGGCCGGTCGCACGAGGCGGTTTGAGCCGGAGATGGTGATCCTCGGTTCACTGGGAGCCATCACCATGACGACGGCCTTCACGTCAGGGATGGACAGGCACGAGTCTTCACCAAAGCACCTAAACACAGAGGAATGTGACACAGAGCACAACACACATTTATTCAGTCCAATCATCTTATACAATGTGGAAAAAAGATTAAATGCATGAATTCATCCACTAAATGTGTGTTTTTTTCTTGTTATACCTTGAAACTTAAAAAGTAACCGGTCAGTATAGAGTTAAGGTTTTTTATGAATAAGTAAATCCAGTATAGATCGTGAACAAGACAGAATAACCTTGCATTTAACAAGACTCCCAGATGACCACCCTTGACCTTGTTTACAACAGGGAAGCTAGTTGACGTGTTTTTATTTAAAATGAAAGAAACATAACCTCAAGGACTGAATAAATGTAGCCTGAATGTTGACTCAGACACAATGATTTGTCCTGGTCTGTTGGTAACATTAAGATGCAGGCGTCTGTTCAATAATCTGTGATAGTTTTGTGAAGTAAACTCATGCAAATGACAGTGAAAGCCCGACTGCAGCACAGGTACAGTTTAAACATGTGTAACTTACTGCACGGTGGTGGTGATGTGCAGTTTTCGGATGCCCGGAGTGGGAAACTGTCTTGAGTTGATGTAGGACACTTTGGTCATGGCTGTGTTGATGCTGTCCAAATCCTCTCCTTCCACCACCAGCACCGACTGAGCGGGATTAAAGTGAAACTACGCCACAAAACAGGATTAAATGCACATATTTTAGTTGCACTTGCAGTTGCATTTATTCAAACCTGAGTAATATTCCACACCTTGATGTCCTTAGCCAGACTTTCCAGGGAGTTGATATCGAGGCCCTCTTTGCAGGCCTGTAGACAGGAGATAACCTTCTGCGTCTCAATGCGGCCTGGTCGGATTGTCAGACCTGACAGGCTGCCATGGAAATACTGGGTGAAGCGTGGGGTCGCTACCTCTCCCCCTGAAAGGAGAAGGCACAGGGGCAGATAAGACGGGGCAGGAAAGGAGGAAATGGGAAATTGCCATTGACCAGATCCAAAAACAGACTTGTATAGTGATTTACCAAATAAATTGACTGGAATAAATTTACATAGTAATGCTAAGTGCTAAGAAGAGTTGCAAGATTAATCGCAATCAAAACAAAATCACAGTTTGAATAGTCACAATTAACTAACTGCAAACACTCTATTAATAATTTTCCCTGCAAAACAGAATATTCTTTCTTGTCATGTATGAAGCCTGAAAACCCCAGAGTCTGGACTGCTACAAACACTCTCAAATCCTTGGAATTCTTCATTAGTTTACCACTTTGAGCACAATTTGACTATGTTAATCGCAAATGCAATCAAAATCACAATACTTTTTCCAAAATTGTTCAGTTTAAAATATAATTTGTGAACAGACAGAACAGGAGAACCAATAAAACAGCTAAGAATAGTTAATATACTGTAAGTAAAAATACACTTCCTCTGTAGCCACTGAAATACAAACTTATGTGTGTGGATTTAAAAGTTATGACAAAACCTGTCAGCATTGTTTCCCCTCGTAAGTGAACCATATTTATTTGTCGTGTCAGCCGTGTTTCCTCAGTTTCCTCTTGTCTGGGCTGATCTGGCTCACAGTGAGAGGATGTTTCATGGCACACACTGTACTGCTCTGTACCGGGGGCTCGGGGGCTCGGCAGAGGAGCAAATATCTGTGAGAGCAGGCGCACCGCTGGAGGTCTGTGGTCCCCGGGCTCAGCCGATGTGGATCACATTGAGACAGAAGCGCCGCACTGTCACACACACTGAGCTTTGCGTCACACACACAACCACAGGGAACCCGGGCACCACTGCACCATCCTCCAGGGCCACATTTACACACATGTGGGAGCAGATTGGTAAAACATTCACATTTTTAGAAACATTTTGTTGACGTTGGCAGTGAACAACACAACCTTCTACAGCTGCAACCATAGACTGCAAATATAAATGGACATAACCCACTCGCTGCCATGTTCCAAATAGGAAGTAAAGATGGCTCTGCTTTTCGCTCCATCAACTTCCAGGGAAATTTACATTGAAATATTGTTGTGTATTGTTGTCATTTTGGTCTTAAAATGCCCATATTAACGCACGCTACATGATCCTGCTGTTTTTATTTCACTATTTTATACAACTAGACTCCAAATTCGCTTCATTTGACTCCCTTAGTCCACTTCATTATACAGTCTACCAACAAAAGATTATTTTAGTAACCAGTTAATCTTGTGAAGTGCGAATGAATAAGAACATTTTTAAATTTGATCCAGCCTAAGCTTTAGAGATGTTGCTTGAGGACACAAAAAAACACAATTTTGCTGGTTCTTGTGTCATTTGCATGTAATTGTTTCTTCTATTTTTTGGAATCTGTGTAAAGATCTATATACTGTAATACAGACTATACATAATGCACAGACTAATCTCAGTAATCGATGTTTTGCAATAAACTGTTTATTTATGGATTCAGCTCCACAAATGAATGATGATGTGGACTAAGAAATACACAGAGACCCTCAGACTGTTGTGGCTGGTGCTTACTGAAAACTCAGTGATGCCGGTTTGTGTTTGATTCTCCCTTAGACCAGAGGAGCAGGTGAAGTCAAAGACATGTTTTCTTTATTTCCACAGCAGACGGTCTCTTCTGCCTCCTGTTTTTCTCCAGTTGAGTCTGCGACAAATGCGGCGCTGAAAGCTTTTCATCAAGCCAAGGTCTTTGTGTTTGAGAAGGGATATTTTTGGAGTACCAGTGTCTAGACGGACTCTTCTTTTATTAGTTAAAAGGCAAATGAATAAAAAGTAAGTGGACTGAGAAAGTGTGCAATTCTCTGTATTAAGTGTAAAAATGTGCTAATTGGATGAGTGAGTAGTGGGATTCAGGGATACAGGGTCTTCGGAGGTAATGCTTGTTACATATGGTAGAGACTTATTAAGAGCAAAGGAAAGAAATGCAGTGCACGTCATCTCACCTAATTCAACAAACAGAACACATGATTTGAGAGATTTAGCATCTGAAGTAGAGTTATTTAACGTGTCCTCATATCGCAGAGCATTCTGGGACACATAGGCTCCCCTGAATGCAAATGTAACAGTGTGAAAGTACTTTTTTTTAGCATTGACCCCAATAGATTTACTTAATTTAGTTTATTTTATTATGGAAATACATGGATTGTTCTAGGTTTTATATGTCTTAGGAGCGATTAGCATTTCTTGGTGAGTTCCTGGTCTCTTTTTTTCAAACTAGGTGGGGTTTCTTTTAGTCACATTAGATTTTATTATTATTTTTATTATTGTTTGAGCTGGATGACAACCACAACTACAAGGAATAAGCATTTCTAATACCAAACCAATTGAGATTTTTATACAAATGTAATGTGAGTACTGTAGTGTGCTTAAAGGTGCAGTATGTAACTTTTTGGTTGAATGCTTTGGTTCACCTGCTTGAATGTTCCACAGTGTGACATTAAACAGCTCTAACTTACATTTATTCAATTACAGGTGGTTTTATAACTCAAAAATAGCTGGAAAAACAGGCATTCTGTGTGAGAAGAGTTTCCTCTCCACAGGTATGATCTGTGCTAACTCTGTAACTTGAAGATAGAAATGTTTAATACCAAACTGTGGAAAATTTCAGACAAAGCAATCCCCCAGCTAAGGTAGTCCTGACCAAACCTAGCCACAGGATCATGGAGATGGGTCCCTGGACACCCAATGTGCTGCCCACTGTTCCTGAAAAGATGTGTGAAATCCAGAGGACAATTTTCCTACTTGGACATTAAAGTACCACAAAACAAAAACTAAACTAAACAAAATAACAACAAAAAAAACATAAAGGAAAAAAGCATGGATTTTCTAAGACCAAAGCAGCCAAAGCAACTATTACTTACATATCTCAGGTAAAAGAAGTTGTATATTTAGATACAAGAATTTTGTTGAGATTTCAGCATTTGAGAGGCTACTAATTAGCGGATGTGGTTGGATCGGTTGGAAGTTTGGAGGTTTTTCACACTCTGTGGTCTGATTCCAAACCCTTCTGGATTCAAACAAAATGCAGAAGAGACTGGCTCCCAAAAGCAAAGGCAATAGCTGCACCTGAGTGTGGTAAGATATTTTTTTATATTTTTATACAAAATATGGACTTTGTAAAAATGAAAAGTCTTATATAATCCCCTGGAATCTGCAGAAAATTACTTAAAGGCACTTTTTTCACTTACAACCTTGTATTGTGCCTTTGAGTTTTTTTCTGAGCACACTTTGAATGACTTCCCCTCCACATGTCTGCCCATTATGTTGTTGATTGTGGGGGAGAGGGGGCCCGCCGAAATGAGACACTCTGAAAGGCAATCTCGCCCGCTAATGGCCTGCAAAGTTATCAGTTGCAGCTTAGTGAAGCTTAAAGCGGCTTCATTGGGATGTAATAGCGGGCAAACTTGTCCTCTATTCACTCCAGTTAATCCTCCCTTCAGGGCGTTCTTTCACAATCACACGTTCATGGAAAGAGCAAAACGCTGTGTGAAGTTTGACACGAAAAAAGGAAAAGAAAACGCAATCAGAGGCATGGAGATTATTATGATGCTCAAAAGAAGTTAGCATGAGTGTTTAGTGTGAGTGAAGCTGCTTGGGCATTTTGGGGGTAACTGTGCGATTAGCTGCTATAAGAGTGAAATGTGTGGTTACTATGGTTACTATGGTTTGTGAGAAAACATGATCCTTTCATAGCTTTAAACTTTTTTTCTTATTAGAGGTCTAATGTTTTGTATTCTAGTCAAATTATCATTATCATTGTTTGTATTAATGATAATAATAACAAATGCCACAGTAGGGCACCAGTGGCAAAAACTGTTGTGTTTCCGTAGGCGAGGCACTTGCTCACTATGAAAGTGGTGTGTGCAGGATGGTGGTGGTGAGAGGAGGCGATGGTGCAGAATGGCAGCCTCACTTCCATCAGTCTGCCCCAGAGCAGCTCTAGCTACAATAGTCACTTACAACCACAGAGGAGTGACTGAATAATGCTCTGTAAAACATCTTTGAGTGGTTAAAAAAACACTGTATAAAACTGATCCATTATTATTATTCTCATATTAATGAAGCATTTTCTAGCCATTAAGAGGAACTCGGCACATTTGGTGACACTGGTTAATTGGTCTTCAATTTTTTCTGTAAACGTCATCACAACAAAAAGTCGGCATCTCTTATGGAGAGCTGCAGTTCACACTAGAAAACAGATGATTTATTTATTTTTTTCATTTCTATCAAAATGATTATGCAACACTGCCAAATCTAACCGATTAAGAAAATTGATCAGAGATTGATCTGCAATATGCCGTCTTGAACATAAGCGACTATAGATTGCTCAAACATCACTCCAAATACAACACGGGGTGAGTAAATGATGAAGGGAAACAACTGTAACATGGCTAAAAGCTCTGAGTCAGTTTTGCTTTAACTTCAGTTATTGGGTGGGTGTTGTTTTCTTGCGTTGCCATTCACTATATTTGTATATTTTGTAGGCCTTTGATGACTTTGTTTTCTTCTATACAGATACATTTAATTAAACTGAATTTCTGCCATTCAAAGGCAATATACACAGTACTCTGCACAGTTGCTTTGGAAAGTAATAACTAACATAAAACAAGGAAGTAAAGCTCATCAGAGCTCATGCAAAAATATGCTGTTTTCAGTGACCGTATCCTCTGCAATATGTCTTATATGTGTAGTTTGTAATTGTTATTGAATATTTTTTTTCATATATATGTATATGTGTGTGTGTGTGTGTGTGTGTGTGTGTGTGTGCGTGTGCGTGTGCATGTGCGTGTGTGTGTGTGTGTGTATATATATATATAAACATATACACACATACATATACATACATACATACGTGTATATATAGCTTGAAGACACAATAAAGAAAGTATACAAAACAAAAATGAAATTGTCAAAAGAAATGTCACTTTTGGAGAGTTGCTATGCTCAGTTGTCATAAAATTGCAATGGTAATGCATAATTAATCATTTCTTTATATGAGCCTCTATAGATGTGTTGCCTTCCTGATGCCACACTGCTCCCTGTCATTTTTGCAGCTAACAAAAACATCAAACCAGAGCCCACAGCTGTCACACATGTATACAGCCCCTGTTATTGAGGCCTCATTACTGTGGAGATACAGAATCACAGCACACACACCTTGCCAGCAGGCCCCCACTGTCAGTTGTGTGTCGATGTTGGAGGCATGGATGGGCCAGTCGTCCGTCACCAGATAGGGTTCAAAAGTCACGCCATCCACAAACAGAGTCACGGCCGGGAACTCCACGTTGATTACATAGTAGTGCCATTCCTTGTCACATATCTGCAAATACACAGAAGAATCGCTCATTACTTCTGGGGTATTTGTGGGTGCATTCACATGAAAATATATTCATGAGTACAAGAAAATAGGACAGCAGAAAATACACAATATTCCCTCAGCGATATGTTTTTTGAGTTTGGCAGCGTTTTTCCCAAGGAGGTTTGTGTTTACAGAAGGCGTTATAAAGATGATGTTTACAATCATGAAGCCAGGAGCTGCTCTGCTTTCTGTGCTCACCTCACTTCAGTGAAAGTGATGCAACAAAGTCCCTCCGTCAGTAAAGGATTTACCTGTCGTCAAATAAACTAACAAGGTGCTGCATAACGAGGTGTTCATTAGCAGAGGGTGAGTGACAAATACGCCATGCCATCCATCAAAAATACTCTTTGAAGTACAGACAGAGGGGCCCGTCCCACCCTCTCGCTCAGTAAGGCTGTGGTTTATGAAGAAGAGCAGGAACTGACCGTATCTAGGTCCATTCTCCATGCGTTTCACATTGTGTGAGAAAAAATCTTAGCTACATCTAGCCACAGCTGCCCTCAGGCTAACTTGCAGAAACCTGGCTGCCATTCTAAGTCACTCAGCCAACACATTCAGAGCAGCTCAGCTGTGTCACTGTCGTCCCTGTTCAGGTAGTGACTGTTAATGCAGGACGATGATTGTGGTGCAGCACTGCTAAATATAAAGGTTATATCAGAGCTTCTTATTTTGTATTTCACTTTATAGTTATTTGATTTTTCTTTGTACTATGGCATTTTAGATTGTGTTTAGATATTAGTATTGTGTTTTGTTTTATTATTACTGGAAAAAAAATAAAGTAAAAAAAAAATACATATTATGTAGAGAAGATTTCATTGGTGGTTATCTGGCCAGTTTCAGCTGACAGACCGATGCTGACGGTGAGACAGTCAAAAGGGACACAATGACTCTTAATGATATTAGCTGCCTAAATTTCCAATGCTTCACGTCACTTCTAACAATTGAAAATGTCTACTGGGTGGGAGCCAAAACGTCTTGATCTCAAAAGTCGAGATGACCATTGGTGAAATCTGAAGGATTATGCTGAAAACATAAACACAAATGTAGTGTAAAAAGTTAGAAATAAAAGTACATTCCTTATCTGAGAGAAATGTAAGTGGGGCATTGCACACAATGTCACATTGACTTTCAATATAAAACACAGAAGTTACAATTGCATATATCATCTCCACAGAGCACAATGCAGGCGCAGCACCACATGGAGCTGTTGTGAGAACTAATGGGGTTAGATGTGTGTCGGGGGCTCCTGCATCCTCTGGGGAAGTGTTGATTTCTGGCTCAGGCTGTCATCCGTTATGAGTGTGAAGAGACACAAACTCCCCCGAGGACACCCTAGTCTGTCAACACCCTGCCCCCCTCCTCTCACTCCTCTCTGCAGGTAGCTTGTACTGCTACTGTAAACGGATTCCAATATCAACTTTGTCTCTTTTCCCAACAGCGCATCAATGTCTGAGACACTTAGCAGCAACATAACAAGATCTCTCATGTGTGTCAGTGGCTAATAATAATATTTTGATTGTCTATAATTGTGCACTTTACTAGAAAAGCCCAACAGCCAACCAGCCTGTGGGCTGATGGACAATTAAAGTATTTGAGTCAATACTTCAATTACTATAAAATATCACATAAAGGACAATCGTTCAAGAATATGGAGCAAGTCCCATTATGTAATTTCTTTATTACACACACATACAGAGCTATTACATAACCATCTGAACAATTTTTTTCTTACCATGTCATCAGTAACTTATAAGCTAGATCAAACACTGATTAAAATAAGTGACCCCAAAACCCATCATACTAGCACTTACTGTGATGGATTTGTTTTGTAGATTTACATTTTATTAATTAAGTGAGATACATATATTATTCAGTGCAGATAAATACATTAAAATGCATGGTTGATTATAGCTTGTTTTGAAGTAAGTTGTAGTTAAATACTTCTGTAGCCATTCAGTAAATGAGATAAATGATAATTTTACATTTAACAGGATCGTATGTATCATTTTTATTTAGAGGACTGTGCCCCCTGATACTAGTTAGTATCTGTTAACAGTTACAATATTAATGTTGTTATTCTTTACAAACACATTGGTCTTCAGGCCCAAGTTGTTTTTGTTACAAGTTATTGTTTTGTCTCTCATTTGGGTTGCCAGTTTCAGTGCTGAAATCTCATTGGTTTAAACCTAAAAGGACTTTCTCTGATCTGAATGCTCACTATCAAAACCCTAATACCAGCAGCATCATGACTCAGTGCTAGTGCAGCCTTTGCAGCTCAGTGAATGAAACCTGGAGCTGAGCTTTCATGAGGCATGGCCTGTCCATATACTGAGAATATATTTGTCTTCTATATGCAGGTTAAGAGACTTGTTCCTTTTTATAAAAGTGCAAGATCATCCTGCAGGTTGGATATGTCTTTTTTAACAGGTTTGCTGTGATTGGCTAAAAAGAAACTGTGGTGGGTCACTCAATCAGCTCGAGGCGTTCTGCTGCAAGCCCCTCCTTTTGATAAACACTTTCAGTGAGAGCCGTTCCAGATGGATAATGTGTAGAACTCAATTCCATGTGATACACTTGTCAATCTGGCATGAGCCAGGTTACCTGTAACTCTCTGTACAACAAACAGTAAAAATCTACCTAAAGCTTTTCTTATTTGATTATAAGAAAGGTTCTTTAGAGTAAAGTGTTGCATCTAACCCTCAAGCCTACGTTCTTTTTCACAGGGGGTTTCACGTTTTTTTTTTTCATTTATATACTGCTCAAAAAAAATAAGGAACACTTCTGAAACCACTGAAAATCATCAGATCTCATTTGAGCACAGAGCCCACTAAAGGACGTGACACCCTCAAGCCACACTAATCAAGTCTGTTTGTGATTGTTTGGGAAAAGACATTCACACCAGTGGTCTGTTGGACGTCATTCTGTAGAGCACGAGCGGTGATCAACCTGTTCCTCCTTACAGCTAAGAGTAGATATGGGTCCTGCTGATGGCTCCAGGACCTTCTACAGCCCTGTCCAGCTGCCTGCCTCCTGAAATGTCCTCTGTGTTTTGTGCTGGGAAACACATTAAATCTCCTTGCAACGGCCCGTCCGGGTGTCATCCAGTGTTAAGGAATCGCCTCATACTCAGTAGTGACAATCTCTCTAGCCAAAGAAGCCCTAGTGGAAAACAAGCCAAACAAGACCAAGAGGGAGAAACTTCAAATGACCTCCACCAGTCCAAAACCAGTCCTGTTTTAGAGGTTGTCTCATTGTTGCACACGTCTTGTGCTCCTGTCGTTAAATTCCATTAAAAGAGATGGCATCCTTTTGTTCCTAAGATATTGCCCTGCTCATGTTTGTATAGATACTCATATTTTGTGTTTTCAAAGTGTTCTTTTAATTTTTTTTCGAGCTGTGTATTTTATTCCCCATTTGAGTGTAGTGACTGATGACATTCTGACCAAAACAAAGAGAAGAGAAATTCACCCAGTATTTCATTGTCTGTAATTTAATAACACAAAAAAAAAGAATTAAAAATCTCATAACCGTTCTTCAAATGGAAACAAAAGTGCAGAGAGATCTGTCACTGTCAACGTGCTGTGTGCGTGGGGCTTTGATAAGAAACTCAGAGAGGAAATAGGAGGTCATCTTTTACACATCTGCATGTAATGCTGATGATCCAATAAGTCTGAAAAAACTGGTGCCATTACTTTGCAGTAGTCCTTATTTTTATGCTGTTTTCTTCTGCTTTCTGAATTTAACTCACACACACACACACACACACACACACACACACACACACACACACACACACACACACACACACACACACACACACACACACACACACACACACACACACACACACACACACACACACACACACACACACACACACACACACACACACACACACACACACACACACACACACACACACACACATAGATACACACACACACACACACACACAGACAGACACACACAGATACACACAAACGCATCACTATCATTAGCAGAGCTCCTTTGCTGCCACTGAGGTATGCTTTCTGAGAGAGCATTAGTCAGAGGAAGCTTGAAAGTGCGTTGGCTCTGCAAAAGCATAACAAGACAATGAATGCAGAAACACTGTAATGAGCCAGTCTGCAGGCCGCCCCAGGGACACTCAGAGCACCACTATCCAGCACAGTCCACACACAAAGAGCGATGGATGTGGACTGATCACAAGTGCTCCAACTATGTTATATACATATGTTTTGTAAATACTTTTCTGTACGTTGAATACAAAATTGTGATTTTTGCTGTTAAGTTGCTGGACTCTTGCTGTTAACACTTGTTCTCTTGTTTACACATCCAGTAGAAATTATTTAGTGGGAAATGTAATTCAGAGGTAAATAATTTATTCATAATGAATCCATATAATCAGACCACAACGCACAATTTAAAGTTGAACTGCGCCACTTTTCTGGCAGAGGTGTGCTACCTGCTAGTCTCTATGAAGTTGTTATGGAGATGGAGATGTTGCTTTCCTTGGAATGTTCCATGGTATGACATTAAACATATCCATCTAGCATTTATTCATTGTGGGTGTTTGGTCAAAAATACAAGAATTCCTTCTGTGAATAGGGGCGACTTTCCACAGATCTAAAGTGCTGTAACCCGCTTCCTTCCCTTCTGATATTTAGGTCTAATCTATACTGTGGAACATTCCAGACAAAGCAATAATGTTTCCATGGAGACAAGCAAGTGGCGGATCCTCAGCTAATGTCACGCTCTGCACCTTTAACAATCCACAAAGACTAATCCGACCACTGCTTTTTAAATGTATTATAGATGGGTTGCAGATGACCATCACTATTTTCTATAGACCAACAATTTTATTACTGATAGGGGACAGTAAAATTAAAAGTTAAAATGCAGCTTTTTTCTATCATATAGCAAGATCTGGGTCTGCTCACCATCTGATATCATTAGGCATACTGAAATTGCCTTTTAGATATTTCTCATAACTAAAACATGTAAATTAGTCCTTGCCAGCCCACGTCGGAGTAAGACATCTTCATACACAAAATCTGAATACCACCAATAGTTTAATATAGCCTTATCTAGCTAATAGAAAGCTTGCAGTTCTTTCCTTATAATGCCTATAAATAGAGGTTGTATTGAAAGTCAATAGATAACAACAAAAACACAGATTCAGTTAAATAATCCAGCTCATATTTCAACAGTGCAATCTTATTTATGGCTTGGCTTATTTATGAGTGTAAGTGAGAAATAATTAACTTGAAATAAGCCATTGACTTTAATTGTAAACCACTTCATCCATCAAAACTATCAACCGGCCCAATTATGGCACTTGTCTCCCCCGATGGTTTCATCTTGTTAACATCAAAACTAAACAGCATCTCCAGATTTCCTGTGTGGAGTCCATACATCACCCGGCAGCAACATGCCAGTTTTATTGTGAGCATAAAGCAGAGCAGATAAGGCTGCCTATCTGCTGTGAATCTGTCATGGCATGTTTACGATCAACTATTATATTATAGTGGCACAAAAAAAGTGAGATTGTGAAAGCTGATTGGGTGCAGAAATTACTATGGAAACTGAAGGAAGATTTAACACCTGAAAAACCTCTGACAACTATCATGTCACAGTGTTCGAGCTTTGAATTTCAATAAGGTGGGAAGGATCGGTCTAAAAATGAGAGATTTCAAGTAGCACGGGCTCAAAAATGTGAAGAGAATCGGCATTGTTAAGGGTCAAGTGATTTCCTGTTATGTTTTTATTTTTGGCACTCCAAATGGGTGCCCTCAAGGACATTTTTCAATATTTCTGCAAAGGAAGTTACTGGAAGTGTTTTCCAAAAAATGTTTCTGAAAGGAAACTAGTAAATCATATTTTAATTTAAAATTTTCCAAAATCTAAATATGTAGGGCAACAAAAATGTAATTTGCGGCCAAACGTTGTATAAATTGTCTTTGTGAGATATAAATATTTATAAGGACATTAAACACATATTGCGCTTGAGACTGATATATAGTTATAATCTATAATACTGCGGATCATAAGGTTTTAATTTGCACATTTTAAGTGGCAATATTCATCTAAAATGCCTTAAGAAAAGAAAATCCGTTGCCTTTTGTGTTAAAACTGCCTAATGAGAGCTGATGCCGCCATACACATCATCATATATCTGCACATCCCACTAGCAAACAGATTTTTATTCATTTCTTTCAAAATGACTATGTGACTCTGACAAATCATACATCCAATTAAGAAAATAAAACTGGAGAATGAAGTAGGTAGAGAGCGATGAGTGTATAACTGTGAAAAGAGGGACTGAAAATATGGCTTAAAGAAAATGATTCAAGATTGCTCAAACATGCACAATTCACTCCAAATACAGTTTCAAAATAAAAAAACAGCTATAACAGGGTTAAGAGCTCTGAACAGCCTGCGTAGGTCTGATATAATCCTTATTCTACTGTTTTCACACATGTGCCAGTGTCATTCACCACATGTACACGTTTGGTTCATTTTCTCAGAGCGACTGTGTGACATCCTTCAGAAAGTTTAACAGTCAAATGGACCAATCCTCTTGCCTTGTAATCTTGTGTATTCTGATCCTGTGCCTGTACAAAACAACAATAAAAGTCCTGTAAATCCCCCCACCTTGCTGCTCTTTTTATCTGTTCTGCTTGTCTTCATGTCCCTGCAGTGGCCCCGTGCTGCAGCAGTTGTGTCTGTACATTATTGATAGCTGCCTGTTATATGTGTCACTGTGCTGCTGGGAAGGGAAACATGGATAAAAGAAATTCAAATCTTGCAGCGTGTCATTATTTATACAAAGATGTAATGTGAACAATGACTCCAAATTATGATGGAATACTAATACAAAATGTTATGCAAGAAGTGCAAATAGGATTGTGTTCCATCAATCTCACAAAGAATATGGAGAGAAGATTATTTTATATCTTTTGTTGACATTGACATTTGGTAATAGTAGAATAAAAACTAAAATATATAATAATTTAAATATGCAAATATTTAAATAGAATTAACTGGCTATTTTAGTAGCAAAAGTAATCAATTCATTATTGAGCTTAAAAGTAAAAAACACAAAGTGAAGAAGAAAACCCAAAAATGTCTAAAATAAGATAAGATATTTGAAGCATTAGTATGCAGGGAGAAGTGTTGTAATGTTGGTGAATAATGTAGTGCTTATGTAGCACTCAGCGTGGCTGTAGAGAGGGAACCATAAGCAGCATATAGAGGACTCCGTCTCTCACGCACAACCAAGCTTCTACATTAATGTAGCAGAGAAAATGGACAGGAAGCCAAAGCACAAATGATATTTCAAACCACACTAGTCAAAGAGATGTGACATATTTTAAAATTGTACTTTTTTCAGTGAGGGTTTCCTTTTGTCTTTTGTCCCAAATTTAGCTGCAAAATACAAAAAGTAGGTAGGTAAAGGTAAAAAGACAAGATATATGTAACAATATATGTAACAATTCAGTATCTACATGTATAAGGTAGACATGTTATGTTATATAAAATTATAAGATTAACAACATTACCTTATCATTACCTTAACATTATCACTTTTTTCCATAAAGGAAAAGGGTTTGTAGCTCCAAACCCACTCACTATGTACTGCCGGTATCTAGTAAAAACAAGAGAGAAGTAAAATGCGCCATCAAACACAAAGCTGCCCAATTAATCTTGTGAAAGACAAAGAGAAGCTTCCAATCAACACAGCCCACAGAACAGGCTATGGCAGAGCGAGCATGCTAATAGCAGGAAGATAAGGCCAGATACTGCGTGTGCACCATTCGACTGCTAACATACAACGGGTACATGATAAATCGTGTATCTTGATTAGATGGCCTTTATCTGAGTGTAACTGCTCCTTACACATGAGGCCTTTAAGCACAAAGTGGAGTGATATAAATAGCTGCTAGGTGTTGATATGTTTTTCTTTATCTCTATTGGCCCTTATTGAAATGGGTTTAAATCACTGTCAGCTGCACGCTATCTTATCTGAAAAAGACAGAACTTCTAAAACGGAGCCCTTTCTCGGCAGACAAAAGGAGAAAAAGTAGAAGTAAAGCCTGGGTTCTTAAAAAAAAAAGATGCTATCTACATTCAAGAGCAGAAGAGGTTGGAGAAAAGTGATGTGTCCTCGTGTCCATTAGCGCAGGTGAAAAAAACAGCACAATGGAAAGGAGGAGGAGCAGCGTTCACGTTCCCCGGTATGGCCCTGCATACATAGTGCCGTGCCTGGCTTCCTGTAGCATTCCCTCGCTGCGTGCTATTGACTCTGAAAATTGGACCTCCTTTCTCCATGGCCCGCTCGTGTTGCCCACTTTCTTCCATCTGGGTCCGGCCCCTTGTCTCTTGAAGTGAGAATTGTAAAATCAATAGAGCTAAATGGAGTTGCCGGAGAAGCCATTGAGTGTCCTCCCTAAGTGCCGGAGGAACAAGGACGTCAAGTAGCAGCGCTGACACTCCATAGTCGCCTCCTCCCTCCTTCTCGCCCGCACCCACAATGCACCTCTGTCGCCGTTATTATTTATTAGTGCTACTGTAGCTGTTATTCAGCCTCACCTCGCTTCACCCGAACTTCTTCATATATTCATACATAGTTGCGTTTCAGTGTGTCCTTTCTCAAACTGTACATCTGACCTCAGCCCAGTGCCAAAAAGATAATAAACACCAGGTCCTTTTTCATAAAATGTCTAATATTATAATCGAGGCAGTTAATTTATTTAAACTAATGCTCAGTTGCTGTTTCTGATTGGGCATTTCGAAACAGTTTAAAAGCACAATATGGTAATAGTTTCACATTTCAGACACTGCCACATTCAAACACACATACTCAGAATACAATAATTACATGTAGGTACAACTTTAGTTTTTGACTAAGACTTGAGCTTATAGATGAACAGCTCTGTTGGTAAGACAATATGGAAACTAACTCATGCAGGGTTAGGTTTAGCTCAGCCTGGTCCAGACACAGTTTAAGGATACACATCAAAACCACAGATTAACTAAACAGAGGAAGTAAATCTGGACTGGACCAGAATGAATGCAAGATTAACACCAAACCAAGTCTAGATCAAGACTAAACGTGGCTCAAACCAGGACCAAATCGAGACACGTGTGAATTAGAGCTAAGATCTTAAGC
>JACN01041121.1:0-13490 GCA_000787155.1 Scartelaos histophorus | reverse complement strand
AGTGCAACAGGTTATGAACAAGTGCAGACAAACAGCCATGTTCAACTGGACTTAAGCATGTTGTATTTGTATTTATAACAAGAGCAGAACTTGTACAGCTCAGGTTTAGACCTTTCAAAAGTCACTCCACATGATTCGGTAAGTGAAACCTGTAAGAGTCAGTATTGTACCTGTAACCTGTAAGAGTCAGTATTGTACCTGTAACCTGTAAGAGTCAGTACTGTAAGTCTTTTCATGTTCGCAGAGTCATTGTCTTTTGGTGACAGATGCAGCTGATTCAGTCTTGCTCACAGTCGTCTGCTTCTCTGTGTGAGACATTTGAAGGGCTGATTGAGTCCCGTCCAAACCACAGTGTTGATGCGGTGATTAGTCGTCTTTCCATATCTAATCCTGAGCAGGTGGAGCCAGTCTGAATCATAAAAATGTCAAGGGGAAAATGTTACTCCCACACTGAAATGTTACCCAATCAATGCATTTTAAAGCTGCGGGAACCACATGGGAGGCATAATGGAAAGTGGCTTTATGTTGTAAAGACATTAGAGTCAGTTGCTCTGTCCAGGAGATGGATAAAGTGCTGAAGATTGTGTATTTGTTCAGATGATCAGAGGACACAGAGGTATACTCTGTGTGTAGCATTTGGGACTGTAATAAACCAGCACAGTCTGAGCTGAAAATTGTTTTTCTCATCCAGATCACATCATAATCACAAAATGTAGTGAATATAATTATGAATAACAGTAATGGCAACTTTTTGATTTCCAAAGTGCTATAAGAGGAATACAACTCTTACATAAATACATAATAGAATCAAAATATAATAAAACATCATCAAATATAATAAGTTAATATGTTAACATTAACAAAAAAGAAAAGAATAAGTACATGGTACATACAATGTCTGAGCAATTATCCCATCAAAGTTCCATTGAATGCTGAACAGTGCCACAGTGATGCTCCTGCCATAAAGTGGAGCTTTTGCTGCCCAAACATATATATGTACATATCTATGCACATATATATAAAGTACTGTGGTGGAATGTAACAAAGTAAAAGTAGTAAAGTACTGTACTTAATTATCAATTTTAGATATCTCTACTTTACTGAAGTGCATTTTAAAGAACATTAAAATTTTTGTTCCTGTCTGTACTTTTACTTAACAAAATCAACTACTTCTTCCATCTCTGATAAAGGGGATGCACTACAAAATGACTGTTTAGTCACAGGGCTATAAAAATCACACACATTCCTATTACCTATTCAAATACCTTTAAGAAGGCTGATATATCACGGAGCACAGTATAACATAACACTGCCAGCCACTTGGGCATCAAACCCGCTTAATGGCTGCTGCTTTATGGCCGCTGGCACTGTCCAGCAGTCATGGGAGTGTTAACTACATAATGCATTATTACTGCATGGTGCATAAAGTACAATTATTCAATGTACATTACTTTAAACAACAAATGTCTTTATACATAAGCCCGTCTGAACAATATATGAGCTCACGTCCCATAAGAGCAGTAAACCCAGCTGTGTTAAACTAAACATGTGCAGGCTACACTTCCACTGTAGTGACTCCATCAGTGTAACCTCTGTGCACATGGATCGTCCTGTAGCTTAAGGTGTAGCATAAGGCCAGAGTGTCCTGCTGTCTGCAGCCATGATGGATGACTGTGGGCTAACCCGCTCTCACCTCGCCACCTTAGGCACAGTCCCCCTCACTGTTTATAATACACCTTTGAGTGACAGCCATTTACTCCCCACTTTCAGTAATAGGACCTGCTTTGCCTCTATGTTCTTTGTTCAGGGCATAAATATAATCAAAAATAGCTAAATAATACTTCCCTGTGATGTGGCATGGAAACAGTTGTGCCTAATTATTTCATGGCTTTACAAGACTCACTGTTCCTATAGTGGCGAGAAGGCTACAAGGGCTGTTCTGTTGGGAAGAAAAAAGTCGTTTTATGATCAGAGTGGAAAGAATGGGACTGGCGCATGCAGGATTATGTCAAACTCGCCCCCAAACCACCAAATGAGACTAGTAAATATGAAACTAGCCGGATATCAGTGCGACCGGCATTCTGTCCATCCTGATTAGACGTCTTGTGTGGCCTCTTTGAAACTAAAAACCATTTGACAATAAAGCCTTCAACATTTAGGTATATTCTTAAGATTTTACTCAACAATGCTTTGGAGTGATACAGCTTCTCCACTGTGTCTTTCTACAACTTGTGTGTGAAGATCAAGGTTACAACACTTATTTGTCAGCAGGGTTAAACATTTACCTGATGGTTTCCAGGCATGTTTTACCAGTGCTCTGTCTTTACCTCATTTGGAAAGAATCCAAAAACATGCCTGTGACACCGAGGGTTTGTACCAGCTGCTGTTAGAAGAATCCATGGAGGCCAAACACAGCAACAAATCCAGGCTCACTGACTGTAGGGGAGTTTACAATGATAATGAGGTGTGAGTAGAAGTAGCACTGAGAGGCATTAGATGTTGCTTTGTATAAAGAAGCTAATTTGACCCGGCAGCCCCTCTGACGTAAATGTTTTCATAGCCAACATTACGTACTACAGCTGTGACTTATGTGTGTGGATTTAACCTACTTTTCTCCTCATTTGGTAGCATTTGCAGTATCTTAATTATTATACAATGCAGTCTTAATATTTGATGTAGTATCCAGTGTGCTTCAAGTGTGTACTTAAGTATAGGTACTGCTGTTTCACATTGGTATTATGTATAGACACTGATTTACATATTACTGGTGTTGGGAAAAATAATTTGAAAATGTATTTAGTTGCAGAATATTGAATATCTGCTTTAAAATATGCTTTGAAAACATATTCCATTACTTAGACCAGTCACAGTACTGTGTTCTGAATACTAAAAATACTATTACATCAAGTTGCATTATATTATAGTGTTATTCAATTCAATTCAATAATATTTATTTCATTCATTAAAACAAAACAAGTCAATGCAACATATCTGCAGACAGTATTATAGATTTGGTACAATTTTGGTACATGAATGAAAGGAACAGAAAGAAGCAAAATCTTATAATATTTGCCCCTTATCAACTCTTATTCATTGTGTGTTGCGTTGTTACATTACACAAAAATCAAACATAGATGTGCAGATTCCTTACAAAAAAACTAAACACAAAAACACAGCAGTTTTATACTTTCTTAATAATGATAATTTCAAGCTTTTCTTAAAAATATAGATAGACTTGGATTCTTTAATATTAGTTTCAAGACTGTTCCAAAGACTCCAAGAGACACATATTTCCTTTGGTTTTGTTGGACTATATAATATGAACTATATACAACTTTATTTTGGTTGTTCTGCATTAATTAATTTCTGAATAGAGATAAAAGATCACACCTGCACACAATGTAATAGTTGTGTTTTGTATTAAAAAAGTAACTGTACCAGAATACAGTTACTCAGAGATAGTGTTCAGAATACATATTTTTGGTCCATGTATCCAATTATTTCGCAACACTGCATATTACTCATCCCTGCATTCTTCCAGGCTCGAGAGTTGAGACTGGCTTGTGTCTGCTCGTGGTTAGTGTCAACGAAAAAACCCCCAAAACATTTCATTACTTTGATTATTACTACGCGTTCAAACTGTATTTTAGTCACATTCTGATCAATAATGAAGAATTTGGCTTCGGTTTTATTATTGTGGTCATCGTCCTGCACGTTTATATGACAGGGCTTTTTTTTATGGGTGCTGCGGCCGCCCCTTTAAAATCCTCCACTTGGCTCCGTTCAGACCTATTAGACATTTATGAGGAACAGTATCATCGCCATGGCTGGGTAATCACAGCCAGTTTCTTCGAATTGAGTGACCGTTGTGGTGAAAAATGTCAGGTCAGATGGAGGCTTTACATCTTGACCCTTGTTGACTATCTTTGGTTATTAAAATAGTAATGATATTTGTGCTACAGGCCTAATTATGTGTCCTTTTCCCTTTTTTTTATCAGTAACGGTTCATGTGGATGATTATCTTTTGGCTTGTACAATTTTGAAGTGAAACCAAATCATAAAGCAGAATTATTCTCTCTGTATTATTAAATATTATTGAGCTGCAATAAATAAATAGTGAGAATCATTTTTTGGTGGAGAGTTTGTCAGATTCTTTTATCCGTGAAGATGTTTTTGCTTTGTCTGGAATGTTTCACAGAATAGTATTAAAGCTTTTTGTGGAATAGCAACCCTACTCACAGACCGCCTGTTTTTATGGGTCTTTTTGAGCCGTAAACCACCTGTAATTTAATAAATGTAAGGTAGAGCTGTTTAATATCAGTCAGATTGTGGAACATTCCAGACCTCCAGACCAAAAAGTTGCATCGTGGACCTTTAACGATCTAGCAAATACCTTCATAATTCAGCTCTTTTCTATTTCTATTAAATAAATGAAAATAAACCTTGCTAAAAATACATGGAAATAAACCTTGCTAAGAAATAGTTGAGCTTTCATGATGTTTTGTAATTATAGCAATATGATCTGCTCAATTAGGCTCTGCAGAGACGTTTAGTTAACCTCGATGTGATTCATTATTGAGACTTCACTAATATTACCCACAAATCCCTGGCTTTAGACTTACACCTGTGGCTATTTCTCATTAGCTTCAGTGCAGTTAGCAGTGAGCTGTGTGCACCTGCATCAGACAACACCTGGATAATGGTCTGACGGCTCTTGGCCTTTTGTACTTTCACAAGTGATGAGGGATCTCATAAACACATCATTAGGCAGGTGATGGGCTCAGTGCTTTTGCAGGTTGGACGCACAGGGCCAGACACGACACATGTCCAGCTTTTCATCAGCGAAATATATTATTTGTTATATGTGGTTTTCAAAAGAGCTTTGTTTTTCCACTCACATGTTAAAACGTGCACAAGTGAATGAGATCAAAACTGCCTCGAGTCTGGAAAACGGAATGATTGCATTATATTGTGCGGTGTGTGTGTCTCTGTGTGTCAGGAGACGGCCAACAGCCAAAGTTGATCTTGTTTCTAGAAGCTGGGATTGGAGGTTTCACCACCTCTGACAAGTTCCACTCTTATTTGTTCGTGGAAATTTCAGTAAGTGGCAGAAAGGCAGTCTGAACAATTGTGTGATTGTCTAAGATGAACATTCTCAGATAGATTTCCAAATAAAAAGACATGTGGAAATGACTTGTTTCTGAATAAAAATGTTATTTGTTGGAAACATATTTAAAAGTGGACTGCACAACTTTTCTGATTTAGGAGATGTTATTGCTTTCCCAGGACTGTTCCATGGTGTGACAGTAAACACATCTATCTAACTTGTATTAATCGTGTGCGTTTCTATTGCTCAAAAATATAATTCCTTCTGTAAATGGGGCAACTCTTTACAGATCTGAAATGTAATGTGGTGTAACCTATACCCTGCCTGTCTCTCTCATGACATTTAATCTATACTGTGGAACATTCTAGACATTTCCAACATTACCATGGAGACAAGCAAATGTTACGCAGTTCACCATTAAGAATATTCTGGAGGATTTTGTCCCTCAATATAATTAAAATGTAAAAATGTCATGTAAAAGTAATGATTTATATTAGCGCTCAATTATTTGTCCATAGCGTCGGGAGCACATGCAGTGTTTTTGTTTATATTCTAGTCTTAATATACTATACCTTAAAGTACTCTGAGACAGGGCCAGGAAAAAAGAAATATAAGCCAAGTACAAAATGTAATTCTCAGAAACAGTGAACTAGTAGCGAACCAATCAGAGGAGCGGGTCCCATTAGGACATAGAGGCTCCCACAAAAACTACAGAGTGAATATTCAAATGTTCCGTACTACAGTATTCGTGGTACCATAAGTGTTCCCTGTGGTGTTGGCGTTATGGGCTCGATGTGGTCACACCGGGGGAAAAGACCACACAGCCAGACTGACTTTGAAGCAGAGGAGACTGTTTACCTTGGCTTAGTTCACGTTAAATAAGCAGTAGATTTAAAGATGCCACTGTGGAGGGCACCGCAGTTATAACCAAGCTGTCAAAGGGAAGAAAAGGTGGAAACAATAACAAAAGTGATGCAAAAACCCAAATTAAAAGTGAAATTCGTGATTAACAAGTCCTCCCAAATAGGGCTGGGTGATATGTCCATGGCCCCGCCCACCCTCCTCCTATTGGTCAGTCTCAGTCTTTACTTTGAGTGACAAGTGAATTTAACCAATCCCAGTGAAGTGTGAACAGTCACTGGGACTGAAGGACTTTGGATACCTCTAAATAAAGATAATATAAATATACTGAATGTATTTTAATCATGCTGAAACTGAAACTGTGAACTGTCTCCACACATATGAAGTTTTTATATATTTCAGTGTCAATATGGAGGCTGTAATGGTTGTTGAATGAATGTCTAATGTTGCACTTTGAGCCTTTATCACCTCATTCCAATGTGTTTTTTAACTACAAATGCCAAAAAAACTAACCAAAGTATATAAATGCTTCTGCTATTGCAACTATCACACTGCTACTATTGTCGTTGTACAAACAAACCCCAAAAACTACAACTACTTCTACTTTTACTACTCCTTTACTATGACTACTGAATCTCTCAATCTTCTAAAACTGTAGCCATGCAGAGTACATTTATAATTGAATATTTTTATAGGGTCTGTTAAGTCTTATAGCATACGTGAGTTACACATCAGCAAGTTACCGCAGATTGTAGTTTCTCTTCACTGTCACCTTCTGTGTACGACTCTTTTCAGTTCTGTTTCCTCTGTGAAAACAGCAGTTAATCAGTTGCCGGAAAGCTTTGGTTGTCTCGATGTCAAAACCAGAAGGGGATCATTGTGCTTTCTGAAGGAAGACCTACTTGCTCCATTTGCTTGTGTGTTGTGATTACTTCTCCATGTGTGAAGAGGTTGGCTATGGTTGACCAGAGGAGAGCTTTCCACGCAAGGACAGCAAAACCTCGTTCTGCATCAGTGTCATCTGTTACCAGCAGGGCAGACGGATGGAAGAATTACTTAAAAACTCAAAGAAAACTAAACATTAGTCTTTAAAATGAGCTGGAACAGGGCCAGCGTATTGTAACATGGAGCGTCCTCCAATGATCCCCACTGGGAATTGTGTTTCATGGCACTTCCTGAAAACACCATGAGCTGTCCAAGACCTCTGCAGGAGATGGAAATGGAAAAGATATTTCTGTCTCACCTTTACCATTTACTTTTTACTCTTGGCCCAAATCTTTATTCAAACACAATAATAAACTAAATTAAAGTGTGACAAAAAGTAAAAACCTTTAAAAGATTACAACGTAAGAGAGTCATACCCCCAAATCTGCTCCGACTATTCACCTCAATAAAAAAGAAATCACAGGAAATGAATGAGCTGAGTTAAAGTGTAAGTTTCATTAGCCATGCCAGGATTAACCTGTAAAAAGAACTGGTTATTGTTGTACTTCCTAGTAGTTGTTGGTTGAATTCCACTCATACGTGAACGGAAATAAGCAATGAATGAAGCACCGTGGGTTTACCAAGACATAAGCAGACTTGAGGTGGAAAAAGAGTAGCCAAAGACAGCGGAGTGGGACTGGTGGTTTTTTAGTGGTCAGCTAAAATTGCAGACTAAAGCATATCTTTAAATCACACAGCCACAGAGGATGGAAGAGGAATCCTCCCTGTGTTATTGTTTCCCATGTTCCTCTAGCCTCACTCATATTTTCCAGATTATAGCTGGGGTCTTACCCTCACCCCCAAACACAGACCCCCAATTTCACAGGACAAAACCAAGACAACCACAGAGTAGGGGGGGAAGCATTTTCCACTGCGCACCACAATTCAGTGGGTTGTGACTTATGATGTGTCCAGAAGTAGTTTACTCAACTACAGCAACCTTTCCGGTGTATTTTCAAAGTTAGTTATCAAATATGTTGCACCAATGACATTTTTACTTCAGATATCAGTGTGATATGTATTTGTATTTATCCAGTTGTCTTTTATGGTAAATTATTGCATAGTGACAAAGCAGTGGTTTGCCAGTGTTGGGCTTTTCTGTCTGGTGTTAACTCTATCCCAAAACATTTCTCTTTGTTTTCTTCTTACTTAATTGTTTCCATGGAGATGTTGTGTACCACTGGCAGCTCCTTTCAATACCACTGAAATGTTAGCTAAATTTTCTGCAAATTTGTAATACAATTACTGCCATTTGTTGTGCCTGTTATGTTTTTCCATTGAGCTCTGATGCAGCCACCAAACTGGAGAAAAGTGTCTTTATAAAATGTATGACCGATGTAAAAGTATGATCTGATGCATACAGTGTATTGTATTGAATCAACAAGATTCACAAATCAAATCTTCTGTGCAGCAGTTTGCAGGATGCACGCTGTCAGCTGGGAGTGACGTAACTGAACTTAGCTAATGAGGAGGTGCCTTCGGAAAGATTTTATAAGGGCTCCTATACCATGAGCGTGAAGAAATCTGGCTACAAAATGTTTATAGCCCAAACCTAAACATGGTTTTAAGTGGCGTGCTGAGGCATTTCCTGCACCACATCAGAAAACCTAGACAAGCCTAATAACCCCACAGTTCTCTACAAACACATGTGCACACACACAGGCCTCTCTCCTTCCTCTGCAGGCCAATGTTGAGCTCATGATTTGGCTGTGACTCTGCAGGCTTCATGCTCAGGGCAGACTGAAGCTGGACTCCTATTTAGGACATTTTAAGCTAGTTTGGACCTTGGAAATGCTCTTGTGTATGCAAGCCTGTTTGTTGGTGACAGCTAATACAAATGAGGTGGCCCAGATTCTTTATTTAAAAAGCAGATTGGCTTCGTACAAATGGGTTTGTGTCATCTGTGTACTTTCAGAGTGGATGAGGTCATGGATCTGGAGAAGTTGTACCATTTGTTTTATCAAATTTATTTGTAGAAAAGTGTTGTGAGTAGCTACAGTTTCCTAGCAACCACAAATGTGCCTTTGGGGAGGGAGTCAGGACTTTTATTCATTGATTGGCCAGTTAATCACAATGACCTCTTTGGACTGTGCTATACTACTGACAATTACAAATGTACAACTTTATTGAACATTTTTAATCAATAATTATTTAAATTCTGTTTTGATTAGTAATTAAGGAAATTTACTCTTCAAGATTTCTGTAAACGTTTTTGAAATAATCATGGAAAAATCTTGCAAGATCAAGTTTACTGCATTGAGACTGGATCACATAAGCTCTTGTGGTTACACTGATTGGCCTGATCCTTTCCACAAGCAGCCCCCCGGCAAACTGTTAATGCAGGAGCAGTCATTATGGTTCACTTCTCAAACACTGGCCTTCATTTTAGACCTGAGAGCTGTGCTTTATTCAGTGTCAAAAGTTTAATTTCCTCCAAGCGCCACGGCACAAGTCGTAAGTATTGTCCCCCTGACAGGTTGTTACAGACGTCATAGGTGAGGACTTGATGCTGAGAGACTAATGTGCCTCTTACAGCAATATTAATGAGCATTGTAATGTCGTCATTACACTAAACTTTCTTAATAAAGTTAGGAAAACGCTTTACTCGATACATGATACTCAATACTGATTTTTTGACCATCATGATGATAAAAAAAATAAAACAATAAAGATTTCTACACAAAGAACAGATGAATCCACTAGTGATCTTATACTAGGTCAACACCATTCTCACTATGTTCTTGATACTTACTGAATAAACTGCAGTCTTCATCTAGTCTTCATTATATCTTTTCCAGGTGAATAATATTACAAGATATCTTTAAGTGCAAAAAATTATTTGCACTTAAAGATATCTGTTTGTCCTCTGTGAAATTGAGTTTTATCTTGGCACTTCTCATGGTCCATTATGTAATCTGTAGTTGTTTAAGGTCAATGTCTGTAGAAATAAATGACACGTTTTCTATTACACCTTGTATATATCGTTCACCCTATATTTTGCCATTCGTGTTTTCCATTTTTGTATAATTAAATTTCTTAAGCTCGCTCAGTTAAACCCACTGACTGTCTAAAGCTGTCCAGCCTTAAGTTTGTCACGGCTATTTCCACTGGCCACGCTCGGCACCATCCATTTTGAGACAGACATTACTGCACTTGTGTGTTTGTCTAGTTGGGACCAAATTATGTAAGATCCTTTGGACAATTATCTTAAGTTATGGTTTGTTAACTTCGCGGATGGTTTTGCAATCACCCAGACCTCTTTTAGCCAGAAATCTCCACTTTTTGCCATATAATAAAAAAAAATAACATTTAACTATCACCACTTATTTGCTATTTCTTTCATACTTTCTTACTACTCTGAGCCCCTCATGTTTTCTATTGTGATGGTTGCAGTGAACAATTTGATATAATACTGAGAACTGGATTATTTATGGAAGATAATTTGTTTCATCAAATTTTGAATTTTAAACGCTGTTAAATTTCTCACTTTGAATTTTTGTAACTTTGAAAAAACATGTGAATTATTTTTATACTGAATTTTAATTGCTGAAATTCAACGTGTACATTTTCAAAGTGTTTCAAATTCAAAACTAAAATTTCTCCTTCAGCATAGATATTTTCGAGTCCTCAAATTCAGCAGTCAAAATTCTGAGTGTAAAATTCACAGTAAAAAAAATTGCAGGAATGATCCAAGATGCCAAGGCAAAAGCAATCGATCTAAAGTGATCTGATCTAATTTAGTAACAAACAGGAAATGGTGCAGTGAAGCGATCTGATTGGTCAGAATTAGCCTCATCCAAACCTCAAACCTCGCCCCCAGATGAGAACGGCCAATAGGAAACAGCCTCTGTCCTCACTCACTCTGGATCGATTGCTTCTGCCTTGGCATCTTGGATCTTTGCTGCAAAATTTTTCATTGTGAATTTTACACTTTCAGGAACATTTTCAGGAAAATTTCAGGCATTTTTGGAAATGCGCAGTGAATATCTAAAGGTGAATTTGAAATATACTGAAAAACTACAAATTTCAGCAACTAAAATTCTGAATAAAAATAATTCCAACATATTTTTCAGATTTAAAAAATTCAAAGTGAGAAATTCAGTGGTGTTTAAAATTCAAAATCTGATGGAACAAATTATCTTCCATAATTATTCCCCGTTGTATGTGAGATAACCTGCCTTGATATACGTCCACAGTCCACAGTTGACATTATCCAGGATATTCACAGATGTGTAATAGTTTATCTGACATATGTGAATTTATACTGTGGTATTTAGCGGTGGCATTGCTCTTTCTGGTCCATCAGTAGCGTCAAGGCCAGTAAATATACAAAGCTGACATAGCTGGTCTGTGTTTAGGAGCTGCTCAGGAGGAAGACAAATGACTCCACAGGGTTAGCCACATGCATGATGTTTATTTACACATTGAGCTTGTCAGTTGTATGTTTCTGTTTATTACTGCTATTGGAAACTCCCCTGTGAGCGTGCACACAGCGCCAGACCAAATGTAAATCCATTTTATTCCAGAAGGATATAGATTTTCCTCCTTCTCCACCAATCAGCTGACCTAAACATTTCTCGGACCCACTGAGGATTGTAAAGTCGTCTGCAACGTCTACATTATATTTTCTACATACTTGCCTATGGTCCAGAATGTACTATATCACACGAAAGCCAAAACCCAGTGCCTGTGGAACTGCCACTGGGGGTCCCATCAGAGCAGGGGCTGGAGGACTTATGGAAAAGCCATATTGAAGTTTACTGCTTTCCAGGCCCGCTGCTGTCCCGTATGAGGTCATGTAGGAGTAATGTCCCGCAGAGTCAAGTAAAAGTCGGGGTCACAGTCTTTGACCTGTTTGTTTTGAGTTGTACCCCTAAAATTTTCCACTTCTGTTTAAAAATACAAAAAGCAGCTTGAGTTTCTGTGCTGGCGGGTGTCTGCTGCTGAATACACACCACTGTGGCACTTGTAAAAAACCTGTGTCAGCTCCCACTATTTGTATTAATGATTGTGCATGACTTGGCTCAAGTGGGGCATATGAGGAATAATCTATAATAATTAACAAGTCATAGAGCCGTGTCACCGTCGACTGCTCTGGTGCCCAATTTAGATCTTTCAATCAGAACAAACTTAGTCTGTCTGTTACAATTAAATGGAAAATTTTGGCTAAAGCCAAACTTCAAATAGTAATCCAGTCACATGATGTCATGTACATTTTGTGTCAGTCTCAATATGGGATGGATGAAGTATTTGTTACCACGAGCTGTAGCTATTAGGAGCTGCAATCAACCCTGCATGAAAAGTGACTCTGGTAATACTTGCAGTACTTTGAACTGTGCAACCTTCAGCTGTTAAACCTTTAATTGGTAAAATATTGTTCTTTACCTTGTAACAATATGGTTGGTTCCCACTGGTCCAACCATAATACTACTATTTACTTACTTCTGTTATACTACTACGATTAATATTCACTGCCTGTAGAGAAAGAAGTCATTTTTCTTGCTGCTTTCCATAGGTATATTTTATACGACTCTGCACTGAATGATGTTTTTCACGAGGTATTACACCATTAAGCCCAACTTTTACAAAACTGACTTGACGGAGCTGAGATTTATGCTCAGCAGCTGACTTTGATTTCACTCCTGAATGAAACAGTCACCAGTCATCGCTACATCACATCAACTTCAAAACAGTCACAGCCCGTTGCCATGGGCTGCGGTGTTTCATAAAACTAGCCATGAAACTTAATGTCTCATACTGAAGCAATGCATATTTGTTGGCCCTTGCACTGGTTGTAAAAGTGGCAGGACTAAATATAAGCGGGTCTCGAGTTTCAGCGCAGTATGAAGTGGTCAATACAGAGAGGAAAGCCAGAACATGCTCCGTGGTGTGTCCCGGGACATATTCTGTGATCGATGCCTGTCAAACCCCCAAGATCACTCCATTTCCTGGAGTCACAGACTGCTGGAGGTTAGCACCACCAGCGCCTGCAGTTCCAGGAAGAAAAACTCAGACCTGATACATCCTTGACACCCAGAAAATGCCAAGAAAGCAGAAAATGTGAGTGTTCAGCTGCCGATAACTTAACAAGAGCAGTGCCAAGGCTAACAGCTCTGATGGTGTGCGATGGTGTAGCTGCGTTTCCTCTTTTTAAAGACATACCACAGTGACTAAGCCTGTGAAGTGGGGAAGCCTGTCTTTAATGGAGGCTTTTTAGTTTCACAATAAAAGTTGAATTGATTTCTCGTGAGGTAATTTGATGTTAGCGGGTTTATTCACTGAGATCATTCCTGTCTGGTCTCTGTTATCTTAAGTCAAGGACTGTGTATTGACAAGAGTACCATGGATACGGTGGATTAAATATTGTTTTAAGTGAATTTGTTATCATAGTAGTGAGAGCAGTAGCCAGAGTTTATTCCATTATCAAGATCAGAAAATATGTCAGCATTAAAAACATTTAAGGTCATGAACACTGAGTTTTACAATAATTAGACGCAAATTTTATTGATCCGGTTGGACACAGTAGCTCACACATCAC
>JACN01119099.1:0-11033 GCA_000787155.1 Scartelaos histophorus | reverse complement strand
ACACTATTTAATTAGAGTGTAAACAAAAAGCACAGTACTCACAGACAACTTTTGGAAGAGATCCAAACCTTGGTGAAGCAGACAAAGATCCTAAACATGTGAAAAGTCAATTTAGACAAATGTGCACTTACTGTAATGTACTGTCATTAACACTTACCTCTTGCAACAAGGGCTTGAGTGATGGCCATGCTGACCACAGAGAAAGGCACGGCTGTGAAGAAAGCACATTTGAGTAAATATCTGTGTCCCAGTCATATTGGCACTCATTGCATGCGGAAAACTTACACCTGTACCAGAAGCTCTCCTGGTTGCACTCTCTAAACACCTTCCTCTCTTCCTCTGTGGGGATGTAGTCCATCCCAACAGCACCCTAAAAACACACACAAGTCTGCATCAGTGCTGATTTAGAAGCATACACCGCCTGTTACAACAAAGACAGTCTATGCTGCATGACACACATGAGGTCAACAACAGTTCCTCTAAAGTTAGCTAACACTTTAGCATGCTGCAGATAATACAGGGGCTTACAGGGGCTGCTCTGCGCTGCCGCTCATCTGTGTAGCCTGGGCCCGGGTTCGCCATGTCTGTGATGTTAGATTTACCTCTACTTTCACACTATTTTAAGTAACAGACATAAGAAAGGGCCAGCAGACGCCTCTGCTGTTGGGTACAATGTCATAGCGCCATAAAGCGCCAGCAAAGATGACATAACCCGGAAACTGATATTGCGTTCAGCGCAGTAAAATCATGAGTAAAATAGCTTAAATTAACTCCTGAATTAACATAAATGCATCTTTCACATTATGCCACATTCCGTTTTGACAGTGAGGGTGCATTAATTACGTGCTAAATATCTTGGTTTATTTTGAAGGTTTTCATGTAATATGTTATTAAAGAGCGCCCTCACGTGGTGGGTGTGTCATCTTTCTGCTTTCGCTGAAAGAAAAAATGTCTAAAATAGCCTAGTATTATTGTATAGCCAAATGTTATTCTAAAATGAAAAAGTAGATTACGATAGAAGTAAAAAAAAAAAAAGAAGTAAAAAAAATTGGGGAGCTATGGATATAATAAATACTTATAAGGTAGGTTTAAAATTGGCATGCCTGGAAGCATAGGATTTCTACTACCCATTTAGAAACTCAGTTTGCCAGGACTTGTGTAAAGGAGACACATCCATTACTATTTAGTGGATTACACCTCGGCTTTTGTTCCATTGTGGAAATATGTCACATGAAAACCCCTGACCAAAAATCAATAGGCCTATGTAAAATGTATTTTTAGACCTCAGACAGACAGATTACTGCCAAAAAGCTTGTAAAAAAGTAACCCATCTTGACTAATTACATAAAAAAAGAAACAAACAAACAAAAATATACAAAATATGTGTAGCCTATATAATAATAATTATTATAATAAAAAGAAGAAAAATAAGAAAACACATACAACAAAGGACATGATAGTCCTAACACAGAAAAAAATCCCAAATATTCAGTTAAGTCAAGTAAAGTAAGATATCAAAGTCAAGCGTAGTTAATTCATTGATAATGAGAGACATCAGCCAATGGGAGGGCACAAGAGAATCAATAAATTGCTTCAAAATCACAGATCTCACTGTGCCAGTAGTACAAGCTCAGTGAATGAAAACATCAGCCTGAAAACCATTCTGCCTCTGTGAGCGGAAGATCCCCAGATTCACTGAAGGTATCAAGGAAAGAATAAACGTCTGTTTACATCTTCTTTTTTTTTTTTAAATTATTTGAAATCGTATTTGAGATGACTTCTGTGAAGGTTGCCTTCTTCAGCATGGATTGGATTGCAACACAACTTTCCAAACATTTACAGCATTGTGAGACAAGGAAGGCGTGTCCTCCTTATCTCTGATATATACATTTTCATGGTGATGTGACAGCAACATCAGTAGACCTCATACTCTCACCTGAGCACTTATACCTGCTTATGGAACATGGAGTCTTTGAGCCCACCACAGGTGAGGATTTTTTATTTATTTATTTAGATGTCAGCATGTTGTCTAATGTGTCATAATGTGTCTAATTAAAACATTTAAAATAATAATAATTTTTCTTTTAAGACAACATAAATTAAATATCCTAACACATTTTTACATTTAGGTGCTGTGGTGTTAAATATATTGTTTATCTTTACAACACATTATCTAAGTGTGCAAAAATTTGTGCCAAGATAACAGGGAGATAAGAATCTTAAAACTGGATCCAAAGCTGAATTCACAAGAGCCGCCATTAGTCACTTTTAATTAGTTAATTTAGGTTAGATAAACAGGAGAATGTTGTAAATAGACAGTCAGCCTATTGTCCTTTTACAAACAGGGAAACTTGACTTTAGTTGGTAACTTTGAATAGAACTGAACTCTCCAAACCATGTGATTGTTCTGATCAATAGTGCAGCATGTGAAAGGAAACATACGTACCATTGTTCACAGAATACAAATTTCTTCATATTCTCAGGAAATGGATATGGCTGTAAATACATTTTAATACATCTTATAACTGTTAAACTATTATATTTTTTTCAGACAATGGAAACTCAGAACAACGGGAAACTGGGAGAGAAACAAAGTATTTTTATATGAATTAACAATTATCAAATGTAATCTGCATTTTATCCAAACAATTTAAATTCTTTAGTTTTTATTTTTTTATTTTTTATTTTGCTTTCAGCTAGCCCAGCACATTCGACTGTAGACCTTATCAATGAGGAAAAGATGGAGACTGACCCTTGGGATATGCCGGAACTGAATGACTCTGGAGTCCCTTGGTCAGGTATTTGGATTGTGTACTTAAGTATGTTGTAGTTGCATTAAAGATCCTGTATTAATCCAAATTGCCTCTTTTAGTTTATAGCCAAGTTAGAATTTTGTTACTTCTTCAAAAGACAAGCCTGGAGTTGGATTTTGTTTCATTCACACATGTCAACCCTATATTATTAGTCATATTATTGTCTACATCTCCAAAGCTCAAAATACTCTTGTATTCCACCTTGTGATGTCATGAAGTGGTAGATTCAAATTAAACTACTACCTTTTTACCTTTAGTTCAGTAGAGACGGACAACTCCAGGGTTGAAATCATTCAAATGATTATAGTGAAAGTGTATGGATTTTAAAACACAGTGGAGCATTTCCAGTATTAACACACGACATCACAAGGTGGAACAGACTGTTTTCAGTGTGAACAAAACAAAACACAACTCCTCTTTGATGAAGGTACTACATAACATAACGTACATAACAGATAAGAAAATACCCAAATATTGGCCCTTTAAACTCATCAGCTTTAACATGGAGCAGACAAAGTTGCTGTGGGCTACACAGAAGCTGCCAACACCACAGTTTTTTGTCCTAGAGTGATAAAGTTGAGCTATTAACAGTTGACTAAATGACATGACTACTGATATTCCAAATCAGTTCAGCTACTTAAACACTATCACTCTTTCTGAATGATAGTTTATCATGTCACTCACTGATTACAGGATGCAAAAAGGTGAAAAATAATGCTGACCTGACTACTAATATTAGTGAAAAATGAATGAATAATCCCTCTTATAAATTGCTTTACAAAGAGTGCAAGGTTTACATCTAACTTTCTAGCTCTTAAAAACCCTTTGACATACCATTCCCATGCCTGACTCTTTGACCACTCGCTGAGGTGACCACAACAAGGTGAGTCAGTTCCTATCTCAAAGCATCATATAGTGACTTACATGGCTGTTTATTTAGTTTGCAAAATAAAATATTTAATAATTAGACAAATACTTTTTTTTCATAAAGTTCTGTTTATATGTTCAGAATTTACTTGTTAAGGAGAGTCCTGTTTTCATAGAGGGCATATTGTACAATGTAACCAGAGCACCCAGAGAAAACCTGTACAGGCACAATGAGAACAAACTCAAGACCTTCTGGCTGTGCCATTGAGTTACCCATAAATGTATTCATGTTTAAAGGCAGAGCTGGCAAAAAAGTATGCCAGTTTCTGCACGTGGGTACAATTTTGTAAATAGGCCCAGACTGAATTCTTTGTCTACAATCTCCAGCTCTGGACACGAAGGGTAAAGTGTTGAGGGTGGTGCTGTCTGTTGGGAAAATCTGCCTGTTGCTGGGATTTCTCTACATGTTCATCTGCTCACTGGACATTCTCAGCTCTGCCTTCCAGCTAGTTGGAGGTTAGTAACATTTAAATAAATAGTAAGCCTATAATCAAGGACTTATATTATAATACTAAAATGAGTGTTATGTGCAGGAAAAGCAGCAGGAGACATTTTGCAAGACAACAGTGTGCTGTCAAACCCATTGGCAGGACTGGTGATTGGTGTTTTGGTGACGCTTCTTGTCCAAAGTTCATCCACCTCCTCCTCCATAGTCGTCAGTATGGTTTCCTCGGGATGTGAGTCTGAGTGTGCATTAACACGTTTAAACATCTAATATAAGGTTGCAAAATAGAGACTCAGAGCAACAGTGGGTCATGATCCCATGTTATGGTGTAAAAGGGTTTGCGTACACTGGTGTATGAATGTGTAAAATATGCAAATAAAATGTCTGAGATATTAATGCTTGTAATTTTGCAGTGCTCACAGTCCAGTTGGCTGTTCCTATTATTATGGGGACCAACATTGGCACTTCCGTCACCAACACACTTGTAGCTATGACGCAGGCTGGGGACCGCAGTACATTTCGTAGGTAATTAAATGCACATAGACTTCATTATCTTTATTTAGTGAATAAAATGCTGTAGCATGCATGAAATTCTGTCAAATCCACAGAGCTTTTGCTGGGGCCACAGTCCATGACTTCTTCAACTGGCTCTCTGTGCTGGTGCTGCTCCCATTGGAGGTGGCCTCTGGGTACCTGTACATAGTCACAAAACTCATCATAGACTCCTTTAATATTCAGAGTGGAGAGGCACCGGACCTACTAAATGTCATCACAGATGTGCTCACAGAGTCCATTATTCAGGTACTATATTTTAAATAGTAGATAATATGTAATTTATAGTATATGAATTAATTATATTTTTGACTCTGTATGTTCAAAACATTAGCTAGATCAGACAGTGATCAGTCAAATTGCCACTGGAGACCCAGAAGCCAGAAACAAAAGTCTCATCTTGAAATGGTGCAAAACCTTTACCAACACAGTAAGATGAATCACTATTCAAGGCAAATGAAATATTATGTTTTGAGTTTGTTTAGACACATTTTTGTTGTTTCTGTTTTAGACTCTAATGAATGTGACAGTTCCTGGTCCTGAAAATTGCACTTCTCCAACTCTCTGTTGGTTTGATGGAAATCAGACAATAACAACGAAGAATGTATCTGACACTATTAACTTGGAAAAATGTGAGTATGTAAGCACATATCAGGCAAAATGTTACATGTGTTATTTAACAATATCAGATTCAGTAAGTATAAAATCATAAAAAATCCTGTTAATATATTTGAATTAGAATTTTTATGAATTGTAGTAGCCTTCGAGTTGAAGAAAAGAGGCAGGATGCCGGTGTTCAGATTCAGAAACATGAGCCTTCAATACATTGTGATAGTTTGTCCATTTCAGTCTAGTGCAATTCAGTCTGGCTATGAGTCCATTGATGATACAGGCCAAGTGGAAAATAATAATATTTACATTTAAAATTACACTGAAATTAATATTCACTTGCTACCTAATATAGGCCATACATACACATGAGATGCCATCTAGAACGATAATGTGTTTATCACTGTACCTGTTAAAAATAAGATTCAAGATTCATGAACTTATTGTCATTGTCACAAGTAACAACAACATTTATTTATACACACATTTAACAAGTATTTAACAAGTAGTGTGCTATAATAACTAAAACAACTAAGTACATACATTTTAACTTCTGGTCTTGGATCTCAAGGTAAGCACCTGTTTGTGGATGTGGCCCTGTCTGACCTGGCTGTGGGTCTGATCCTGCTCGCTCTGTCTCTCTTGGTGCTCTGCTCATGCCTGATTCTCATTGTCAAACTGCTCAACTCAATGCTCAAAGGGCAGGTGGCAGCCGTCATAAAGAAGATCCTAAACACTGGTGAGACATGCCGTTCTGTTGTTATGGACCAGTCATCATATCTTTTTCTAATAATTTTCCTAACTGTGTATACAGATTTTCCATTTCCCTTTGGCTGGGTTGTGGGGTACATTGCCATTTTGGTTGGAGCTGGAATGACCTTTGTGGTGCAGAGCAGTTCAGTATTTACATCTGCAATTACTCCACTTGTTGGTGAGGTCAATCAACTATTCATCATCAATCATTATTATATGCTTAATTAAAATTAGGGATGCACTATACCAAGACTGATATCAAATGTCACTGCCAATATTGAAAAACAATTACTGGATTGGATCCTGGCTGGGCCTTTAATTGGATGTAATAAAACTATATTTCTATAAACTATATTACTTTATATTGGCCTAGAATGTCTCATGTTAATCATTTAGTCATACAAAAATTTTGTCGTACAAATTGGTTCTGCCACCTCTGAAGAATAAATAACAGTTACATACAACTTGGATTGGAAAAACTGAATCTCTTATGTAAAAGGTTAACTGTGATATAAAGAAATAAGTGTAATTTTCTGTCACTATACTAAAATCGGTTGATATTGGGTATCAGCAGATATTTAAAGTAAAATTATTGATATTGTTAATATTGTAACTTAAAAAGATGGATCAGTGCATTTCAAGTTAAAATAATAAAGTCTTTGTTTTGGGCAACTGAGAACATACAAGTCCTGAATAACTTTGTATGAACAGGTATTGGTGTGATCAGCATAGAAAGGGCCTATCCGCTGTCACTTGGATCAAATATAGGCACCACCACAACGGCTATCCTGGCTGCAATGGCTAGTCCAGGAGATACACTGGCCAATGCTTTACAAGTCAGTCAAACTACTGCACGTCTTGTGTAGTTGAAAATAAAAACTAAAATGTCTTCTTTTTTCTAGATTGCACTTGTGCATTTCTTGTTCAATATCACTGGCATTCTCCTGTGGTACCCAATACCCTTCACCAGAATTCCCATACGCCTTGCCAAGAGCCTGGGTAGTGTCACAGCCAAGTACCGCTGGTTTGCTGCAGTCTACATCATCTGCTGCTTCTTCCTTCTGCCCTTGTTCGTCTTTGGGCTTTCTGTAGCAGGTTGGGAGGTTCTCGTAGGAGTGGGTGCACCACTGCTTGGTCTCCTGATCATTATTGTTATCATTAATGTGCTGCAAAAGCGCAAACCCAGCTGTCTACCAGCTGCCCTGAGGAGCTGGGACTTCCTGCCTCTCTGGGCTCACTCTCTCGCACCCTGGGACAAAGTGGTGGATGTGTTTATCACCAAGTGCTGCTGCTGCTGTAAATGCTGTCAGCTGCCCACAGATGAGGAAACACAAGAAGAGAAGAGTCACAAAGAGGCGTATGACAACCCTGCCATGGAGACCGAGAGAGAGGTGGAAAAGGAAATCGACAGTCAAAGAGATAATATAGAGCTGAAAATTCTCAATATGACCAAGCTTTGACATTTCTGCCACACAATCAGTTTGCCATGTGTCTCAATCTCAGAAACACAGTCTAAGAACAGATCTGTCATTGTGTCACCATGTTGTGTAATATGTGATATTTTCCTGGTTGAAAGAGACATAGAGGTCTTAGGGTCATCTGACTTTTTTAAGCAAATGTTTTGTTTATATGTGTATATGACACATGGAAATCTTTAACATCGTTTTAGGGTGTAATAATTATTCTTTAATTAAGATAAATAATTGTATTCAGAGAATATATTGTTTTATAAAAATGTACACACAGAATACATTAATAATTACAATTACACAGATTATTTATGTTTAAAAACTCATGTATTAATAAACAATTTTTTTTCTAATGGCTTTTAAGTCTCTGGAGCTTCATCATTTCTAATGTGATGACTAAAGCGAAAACAGGTTAATTTATTGGCCAGTTATCTGCGTTATCTTAAGTACATAATAATACTCAGAAAAACTAGAAACATTGGGGTCACAGTTCACTGTCAAAGTAGTAAAATGTGTCATGACCACCACTGCAGCTCCTATTAGTATTAATCAGAGAAGGGGCAGTTGTGGAGTGTTCAGTGAAAGGAGTCATGAGCTGCCCAATGTCACATGGCAGCCAGCTTGTGTATGGATTATCTTTGCGTCAATAGAACCCGCAACAACTGTGACAGTTCAGGACATCCAGCTGCACTGTGGGTCAGCAGAGAGAGAGGGTGAAGTTGCTGTACAGATAGTCCTGTTAATAATGAAGCCACATCTAACACAAGGCACCGCCAATCTACACGTGACCGGAAAGATCTGTGCAAATCAGGGGCGTCAGCCTGGGGGGGTAAAGGGTACTGTTTACCAGGGCTCAGTCCAGGGAGGGGCCCCTCACAAAGCCTCTAATGTGCATTTTTTATTAGACAACATTTAGTGCTGGTCCACTAAGATGATTTGTACCTATAGCCCAGAATTTGGTGCTACACCATTATCTAAGTGCAGTACCACCTTGTTCTTCATCTATAGAAGACCCAACAAAAGAGCAGAGAAGTAGTGTTAGACAAAATCAAGGACCCAAAATATGTGCCAACACATACAACTCCATTGCTTACACAAACATATAAAACACATAAGAGCATGCGTGTCTGACTCATATGACATCATGTTTCTGGTCTGACCTATATGACAATAGCTATAATGTAACACAATCAATTAATATGCAATCATTGAATTAACCCACAATTAATAACACAAGGTAATCAATTCAGACAGGGTTTACCAGTTACAGTAGTAACCTGGTTATGTTGATAAAGAAATTTTCTGATATTACTATGTCCTTTCACTTATACCTGATTATTCAACCCCCCCAGACTCTATATTCTTATTAATTACAACACAACCACAAGTAAGACAAAGGTTTCCTCCTTTTATGTATTTGGTGGATACGTTTGTTTAAATCTAAACGTTACATACTTGTATAGGCGCTCTGTAAACTGGAGTTTGAGTTGTTTAGTACTGCCATCTATTGACCACATATAGTAACAGACCCTGGTGCATGTGAGGACATTCACAGTAGAAAATAATTATGAGAAGACATTTTTTAATAAAGAAATAATTTATTATTTTCCAAACATATCAAACATGTCAAAATACACATAATGCTATTTCCTTGGTTAGAAAATCTGCCCCTAAAAATATCTAAATCTTATATTTGTAAAGATAAAAGCACCATAAAAAGCACCATATAAAAATACATTAGTAATACATTCTCTTACATTATAATTGCACTTGTAGCACCATTTATTTTTGTTGAAGCTTAGTAATAATCTAAACTCAAGTGGGCTTTAAAAGTTATTCACAGGCTTGTGAGTCCATGTGCCTCCTACATTTTACATACAAGGCCTTTGGATATAACACTTCTGGTGATCTGAGCAAGAATTTAATACAACTGATCTGTTTTCTGCACCCAGGGAAGCCACGGCACTAGTTTAAAATTATGTGCTGATTGAGGAGGTGGTCTTCTTAGAAAGGGACGGGTCCATAATAAGCCGTGTAAGCAGCCACTATTCCAGCAGTGTCAGCCATGTCGTCACAGGCTTCGTTCAGCTCACACACCTCTCGCAGGCTGCCTCACACAAAACACAGTCAGGAGTCTTAATCTTTGACTACAACCACTAAACAGCATATATGTATGTGAACTTATACGTACCTCTCCAGCTGGAGTGGATCGAGCTGTCCGGCTGCTCTCCTTCTTCTGAGCAGTACAGCAGCCACGTCCCTCTTCATTACTACATGAGGCGCTACAGAAGATTTAAACAAAAAATTAAATTGAGAATCTGATAAAATCAGAGGAGGGTATGAGCCAGTATTCTTGTAGTAGTCATAATAATTTAACACTAACAAAAACAATAATGCATAATGAAATCAACAATCATTTTACAATTGAACAACTCTGCATTTCCCAATCTTTATTAAGGTGTGTTCACTCTTACACTGGTAATATACCAATTGGAAATTCAAACTGGACTAAACCTGTGCTACCAGGACTAAACAAGGACTACAAAAGGACCAAAGTAAATCTACATTAGGACAAAATAGGACCCAAATGCATTATTAAACACAGGACCCGATGAAAACTGACATCATATAAGACCCAATAACTGTTTGTACCTTCAGTGCTGGTTGATGAGGATGCTGAGGATGAGTCAGAGGCAGATGAAGCAGATTCTGAAGATTCTGAAGATTCAGATGATTCTGAGGACTGGGACTCAGAGGACTGAGACTCTGAGGACTGGGACTCAGATGATTGAGACTCTGAGGACTGGGACTCTGAGGACTCTGAGGACTGTGCAGACTCAGAGGAAGAGGAGGCTGAAGATGCAGAAGAGTCAGAACCTGAGTCTGATGCTGAGTCTGATACAGAGTCTGATGCAGAGGCAGACTCAGAGGAGGAGGCAGAGGAGGAGGCAGAGTCAGCAGGAGCTACATCAGCTGCAGGGTCCGCTGCTGGGTCCACAAAAACCTCAGGCTCAATAGCTGCAGAATACAACACAGGACATTGGTATAAATGCAGTCAGAGAAATAGTAAATACTCATCCAGAAGAGTGGACTTACCTCCCATGGACCAGCAGACAGAGAGGAGAGCACAGGTGAGCAGTAGAGTCACAGTCCTCATGATGTCTCTGGAGATGCTTCTTTGCGGAGTCAAGGCTCTTCTTTGGTTTCTTTCGCTCTAGAGCTACTTCTGTGTCAGTGCATGGACTCAAGGTCAATATATACACGAGCCCATGTCCGAAGTAAGGCCAAACCCACTCATGGTGCTCTCCTTCTGATTGGACAGAGAATCGGATAACAAGATTTCCGCTTTCACTTGTCGTGAAGTTGTCTATAAACACCCACACGAGCCTTGGCATTGAGTCCAAAAACTCATTCACCCACAAAGAATGTGGCAGAAGGCATTCCTCGAATTCAGCTGCTGACTGT
>KN487268.1:12979-35242 GCA_000787155.1 Scartelaos histophorus | reverse complement strand
TTAATTACTGCTTAATTGTTCAGGTGTCTTATTAGCAATTATATGTGCAAAGCTTTAATGCTATTGCTAATTTACTAGAAATTCCTGAATGTTTTTTCATTGTATTTTTTGTTTAGCAATAAAAACACCTGTAATTGAGTAAATGCAGCATACACACGTTATATTGTGGGACATTCCATACAAAGAAAAATCACTCTTTAAAATATCCATAACATTACGACGCACTGTTTGGCACTAGTTGTGTATAGCTGCCTTTCTAGAGGAATAAAAGGCAAATGAAACAGAATATTAATGTTTACCTCTGGCAGAAAAAGCCTGGGCAACGCTTTTGACAGACAATTTTAGCCTTTTCAAAAACACTGGGATATTTTGGATGCCACAAGTTGCTTTTAAACTGAAAGCACATTAACACGGACATGGGCAAAGTGTGGATTTTGGGCACGGGAAGCACCATTTGGGAGCCTGTCACCACATTTTTGTATAATATAATAGTTTTAGTCGGGTTTTGATGGATCAGAGTGCGCAATTCCCCTCGCGCCCAAAAGCCCTTGACAGTAATAAAAGCACAAAAACATCTCGGCGAAGGCAAACGAGACGGAGATGCTCAAATTCGCAAACTAAATGACAGGGAGCGCTGGCTTTAAGTGCTTTAATCGCGCCGTAATTACTTCTACACACCAGCTCCCGGTCTCTGCGTGTGCAAATGTACAAACACAAACAGAACAACATGCGCTGCCTCCGACACTGTTTTAATGAAATGTCGTGAATCCGTAATGAGGCTCGGTGTCTTGTGATAAATTTCATAATTATTCAACCCCACGCAAGAGCCGAGGGAGAGTCATCAGTCAGTGCAAATTAGTAGGGATCCATTAGGGCTCAGTGTCTTGTAGGGACATTCACTTTATTAGTTTCTTACACCCATTGCCATAATTGGAAGCATATTTCATTCGGCACTAACCCCACTTTACTGAATGACTTGACTGTGCGTTCTTTTTTTATTTACGGCGACGTAGAGAGCGCCCGATGTCTAACGTTTATTCAAACCGTGGTGAGATCTTATCGAGTTGTTCAATTTGAGCTGGTTTATTTCTGAAGCTTTTTCCCAGTTTGAAAATGATTTGTTTTAGCAACGGTAGACTGACATACACAAATAAGGGAATGCTTTTGGAGACGGGACTGTAGAGTTTGAGAGGCAGCAGCTCATGTAAAGCCAGGTTTAAACTGGGCTAGCAGCACAGGCCCATTATATCATTAGGCAATACACTTCTCCATTTAGTATTTGTCTGTTTATTGTCTTTATTTGTCCTCAGCATTTGACACATTCTTGACCCAGTGCCTCTGAGCAGCCTGTCAGGGGCAGCGAGCAACTGTAGTGCAGCAGCAGGAGCACCCATAAGCACATATTGAGGTAAGATCTTGGTCAGGAGCACCCGGTTGCAGGTGCATTTTTGGGGTTGATGGGAGTTGACTTGTGGTGGAAATCGGTGATATTCTGTCCACAAAATTGCAGCAGCTTTTCTGTTTGTTCTAGCGCACTGAACGTCACTTAGGGTGTCTTAAAAAGTGCTCTAAACTGATGTTAAACGATTGATTTTCTTGTTCATCTCCATAAATCTATAAAGAGGAAATGAATAAAGTTTATACATTTATTTCTTTTGAATTGTGGGTGAGTGAATATGTAGGAAAGGTCATAATTTGGGCTCTATGAGGGTTTTTCTTGCCAGAGCTCCAGCTTTGCTCTGGTTGGCAGCGGTCATGTGGTGCATCCAGTTTTTCTCTGCAAAATCCCCAATGGCCTTTGAACTGTCCAGGCCAAGGACGATCCTGGCCAGACAAGAAACAAACAAGAATGAATGTGATATAGATTTACATCAATGAATGTGGAGTTGAATGTTTTAACTATTATTATTATTTATTTATATTTTACTATTGATGAGATTGAGATGAATTTGCCACAAGATTGCACATATGTGGAAAATGATCTCATTAAATTTAATTGTGTTTAAATTGGGCTCAGACAAAAAAATGTTTAACGGTGCTAAGTTGCAAAGCCTTTTATAACAGCAACATTGTGTCGTGACTTACACCAGATGTGTCACACTGAGTTGAGTTCTATACATTATCAATCTGGAATGACTCTCACTGAAAACAATCAGAAAACACAGAATGTCATGGCAACTATTTTAATAGAATTGTGCAAGCAGAAAATATCAAACATGCAGAAAAAATGAAATGTTAGTTAAATCCAGTTGAGAGAAAAGCACAGACATTTTCTTTTGACTTGTCTCATAGACCTCAGGCTTCATCTTGTGGGAATTCCGTCTCGCCCCTTTCAGAGTAAATCCCCGTCTCCATCAGTCACCATGTGCTCCTTAACTAATGGACTAATACTATGAATGGAAGGTGACCATAACTCGCTAATACTTCATTATTTCTACTGCCTAATTACAGCCAAGGTCAAGGTCATTCATTTTTCCGTCAGTGCGTCTCGGAGTCAGATACCTCATCTATATTGATCCCCAACAGCTCCAATGACAGAAGTGCAACGGGCTTCCTTCAAAGTAGATGCCCTGGCTGCCTGTGAATGGCTGTTTTGTCTGCTTGTTGACGTCTGGGGAGGGGTAATTCCATTAGGATGAGTGGTGATGACTTGGGGTGCACAGACGCCCCTCTTGTTTGTCCCGAGACGGTTTCAGGTCTCGCTTGGAGTCCGGACTCAGAGTGTTTGAGATTTGACAACGTGTGGACATGTCAGAAAAGACTACCCACATTCTTCCCACACGCAGCACACGCGAGGAGATGATGCTGGTGCGGACTGTGCCATGAGAAAGTGCCAGCTACACTTTTCTCACCAATCAAAAGTTACTTTTTCCCTTTACTACTCTCTACATATAGACATACATGCAAAAAACATCAAATATATGAAGTAAGATGTGTTGAATTATGTAGCAAAGAAAATCCAAAGTTTGACAGGTAGTGTAGATCTGATGTAAACTTAGTATGAATTAGAGCAGCAAGATTAATCACAGTCAAATCACTATTTCAGTTTGAACAAAATGCAAAAGGCTGCAATTCTTGAAGTACCATCATTTCCTCCACCAACAACCAAATAACTGCTCTTGTTCTACATTTTAAAAAATGGAAAAGAGACCATTATTTGCCCAAGGCATGCACCAAAAATAGTACTGCTCATATTGTAACTCAATATACATATATGCTTCAATGCTTCAATTATACAGATTTTTAAAATTACGTTATATAAAATTTTAAAATTCAAGTAAAAATATTTGATATTGAACTCACCTCTTTCTAAGTTAAAGGTCATTTGTGCGCGGCCACGACACATTGACCAAATGAAGTGATGATGAGGAGTTAGCTGCTTGTGCTTTTGCCCCAAAAATCATGGCAGAAAATCAAAAAAGGAGATACTGTTTTAACAATGATTGGGAAGAAGAATTCTTTTTTACATCATTTAAAGAGAAATGTCTGTGCCTTATTTGCGGGACGACTGTTGCAGTACAAAAGCAGCACAATGTGGAGAGGCATTTCAAAACCTGCCACAAAAACTTCCATGTGAACTACCCACCTGGCAGCACATTATGGACAGAAAAATCAACACTGACGAGAAACGACGGGAAACCCTACAGTATATTACTGATATGTCAGCAATCACTTCACATAGTGTTATTATAACTACTGCTATTTTAATATCACTATCACCTTATCTATGCAGTTTTGTTATTTTTGAAGTTTGTAGGTCCTGTGTAGCTCTTCATATTACTCAGTGCCCGTGAAGTATCCCTCAGCCTCACAAAGGTCGGTGACCCCTGGTCCACTGAGCTGCATTAGCTAAAACAAATGGTAAATGGTCACATTGTTGTTATCTAGTGCTTAAAGCACTTAAAGTGCTTTAAATCAAGGAACCACTCACCCATTCACACACCCATTCACACATACATGTATACAGACACTAGAGGCAAGGTGGGTTAAGTTTCTTGCTCAAGGACACAACAACAGCATTCAGATCTAGGGGTGCTTATGTCAGAGTGGGATTCAAACCACCAACCTTTGGATCAGTGGACAATCACTTTAGCAACTGAGCTACTGTTGTCCCTGGGTCAAAAATTAAACAAGAGCAATGAACGCAGACGATAAGAGGCTTGGACACTGACAGCACTTTTTTTTTTAATGAATTCCAGTCTATAGCTTCTTAAAATCTCCACTGGTTTAACATTTGGCTAATTGAAAACTGTGAGATGTGACGACACAATCCCAGGCTCTGTTATTATCAAACAATCCTGATTTACTGTTTGTATACTGAGTTAATTACATTTCTATCAAATAACTGCAATGAGAAATGTGTCTATGTGTAATTATCAAGTAATTATAATAAATAGATCTTTGTAGTTGTTTAGTGAACTCTACTCCTCCCACTAGTGCATTATCCTTGTATCTTTGGGCAAGGCATTTGCTTATAGACCCACATGAGATCCAGTTGGTGCAGAGCATTTCACTGTGGCTGCATATAGTTTACGAGTGTGCAGAGGAGTAAATGAATAATAGACTAATGTAGAGTGCTTTGAAAGGCGCAAAAAGTGAGACATAAATGTATTCCATTATGCAACTGTAAATGAAAAAGCTGAACAAGAGAAAAGAATCATTCAAAGGGGCAGGCTGAGCACTCCAGGTGACATTAAGTGATAACCCTCATGGAATTATATAAAAAAGAAGGTTGTGTTCATATTTTAAGATTTGGACATACACGATGTTTTCAATTACTTTTCCCCAAACAGACAAATACTGAAATGTGGGAAAGAAGAAAGAAAAAACGGAAGTGAGAGTCAATCATAGCTCATATAAAATGTAAAAAATTGGACAAAAGAGGTATTACATTATGCATTGGAAATATGTCTTTTTCAATTTTAACGCCAGAGCTGCTTGAGTTTGGAAATGATGAACAGAAAACAGCTGTTGCTAATGTGCTCTAGCTTTGTTTTGCTAAGCAGGTCGACTCAACATGAATTGCCTTGACTGAAAATACAGCGATTTATCACAAGATCAAGTCAGCGTTTGGTGAGAAGTTATTATTTTCTCTTTATAGCATTTTGCAGGGTTGTTTTCACGTGAGTCTGCTTTGTTTCTTATCTAATCATTGTATTGCAGTGTGGAGCTTATTCAAAGGTGCACTGTGGAACATTTTTAATGGAGGGTCCGCCACCTGCTTGTTGATGTGCAGGTTTCAGCTCTACACTACATTACACTTCAGATCTGTGCAGAGTCAGATTAACTCACAGAAGGAATGATTGTATTTTTGAGCAATAAAACACCCATAATGAATAAATGCCAGATGGATATGTTTAAAGTCACACCAAGGAACATCCCAGGTAAACAATGGAAATAAACAAGGCAATTGCGCAATGCACCTTTAAGCATACACAGGAAGGTAGTATCATGTTTAGCTTCAGATCCATCACATAAGCTGTTACGGTTTCCTTTAGACCGTGGAGTCACATTTAGACTGTACTGATCCCCCCATAGTGAACCAAAGGAAACAATGTCATAGCGGAACTTTAAAGGGCCCATATTACTATTATTATATATACTACATACACTATTGATCTATGTTCTAATGTTTCCTCATCAAAAACATACCTGGAGTTATGTTTTGTTTCATTCACATCTGTTTAAGACACAAACCCTGTTATGATAAGTGTTACGACCCAGCTCTGCCTGGGTCTGGGAAGTAACAAAAAACACCAAGGTGGAAAATGGAATAAATAAGTAAGGTTTAATTAACAGGTGTGTAAAAGGTTTAACTTAACAAAACATGGTAAAATATGCACAGAAACTAAACCAAGTTAAGAAACAACACAACAGGTTTAACATAAAACAAGTTTTGTGCTAAAACGGGTCACATGAGTTCCCAAAAACGATTAACTAAGGGACACAAAAATAAACCAAAACCACAAATGTCCCAAAGAAAACCACAAACCCACAAACAAAATCGAGTGACCAAATCAAAAGGCACAAAACAGAACGAACTAAACAAAACCGAGTGTCTCAACACACTAAAGTCATGTACTAGTACAAACACAAAGTGACTGACACAAATGAGACACATTGTCAGACTGGCCACAAAGGCCACAGCCCTGAACAGGAGCTGTGATCTTCTTAAATAGGGGGCGGAGGCTGGAGGCGGGGCCAGGTGAAGAGGTGCTCCACCAATCAGGGACCAGGGCTCGGGCAGCAGGAACAAATTGGTCAGCAAAATGAAACAAAACACACAAATACCTAAACTGGAGGCCTGGGGCAAGTTCTTCTCAAACAAAAAACACTGTTCCACCTTGTGATGCCATGTGGTAATACAAGAAGTGCTCCACTGTGTTTTTAAACTCCACACACACCTTCACAAGAACCATTTTGACCATTTCACCCTAGAATTGCTCGTTTCTGCTGAACAAAAGATAAAATGTAGGTGCTAACTTTATATGAATAATCTTACTCAAACAACGTCAGGTATGTTTTCCAGGAGGCTACAACATTATAACACGATTAAAAGCTCACAAGAATCCATTTTGCGTAATATAGGACCTTTAAACCATTGCCCCTGTAGACTGTCGAGATGTCACATGATTTGAACAACCCCGGGAAGAATAGTTATTACTGAAAACAAAGTCCGGCTATATTGACAATATTGTCCCCTTGTAGCGCCATCTGGCCTTAATAGCGTCATTGTTGTTTTTCTCTCCTCATCTCTACTCCTTCAGTCCACGTCCAAGTTAATCTCATTCTACACCACATCCCGGCTGTGTTTGTCCAAAAAGGCTTCAGTGTGGGGCTGACCTGATTGGAAGGTAATAAAAATCTAAGTTGAACAAAGGGACCGAAATAAGCTACATTCACACTCAGTGGCGCACACACACATAGAAAATAGCAGCCTTATCATCCCCATTTCATTTAGACTTGATTGCTGTCGGATTATAATGCAATCACAGCGCTGTGTGAGCTGTCTCTATGGGAACTGGTTTTAACTGTTTATCTTGCGGGAGATCTTAATTTAAGTTTGAACACTCTGGAACGCTTAGATGGGAGAGAGACATCGGAAATTGACAAAACGGGGACAACAAAGAAAGAAGGCAGAGCGCGAAAAATGTTATGGAAGAAAAAAAGAAAAGAAAGAAAAACGTGCGAGCTGCGGCCGCGTTCTCGTTCTTTATTTCAATTTAATTTGTCTTTCAGATGGAGGGAAAATCAATTTATGATGACAAACCGGCGAGCTGGATTGAAAGCGGACGCGGATTCTTTGCCATGGGAAAGTTTGTGGCACTAATCTGAGCGAAATGAATCATTCACACTTTATTTGGACATCTGTGTGAGCCGCGGCCCCCCCCCTCCGTACCCTCCCCGAAGTTTCATTCATTTGTGACAGTTTTATTACAAGACGTGCAGGTGGCTGGAGAGAAAGAATGCGGCGTGGAGACGGGCCAAAGCGGTAAAGAGCCATTGAGGTTAGAATGGAGGGTTTTTTCCCGATATCCGAAATGGCTGTCAATACGTAATCATTGGCTCATTCATCGTCTTCCGTTGGGTCTCGCGGGGAGGACGGAGCCTACGCCAGCGACTATGGGCCTTAAGTGGCGGACATCTTGCCAGTTATGCAAACAATCCAAGTGAGAAATCGAGAACTCGAATCAGATTATCTAATTATACATTTTGCGCGAATATATTAAAGCAACCGTTTCTAAATAGACTGGGCAATGCACCGCTGTTTTATTCTCAGTGTGTGCTCTAGTTTTGGTCTGAGTGCACAAGTGAGACTGAACAAAGGCAAGGTGAGAGGAGGAGGGGGGGCGGGTTTCACATCTGCCATCTACTGGTCAAAAAATGAACAAAAAATGAACAAAAAACCTGCAAATGCCAGTTTTAAAGATGCACTATGCAGCTTCCTCTATGCAACCGGAGGGTCATTCACCTGAAATGTTCCATAGTCTGGATTAAAAATGCACGGTGCAACATTTCAGTCGAGGGTCCATCACCTTCTTGTCATAATCTTTACATTTATTCAATTTCAGGTGGTTTTAGGCTTCAGAAATAGCTTAAAAAACAGGGATTCTGACTGTGAGAACGGTCGCCTCTCCACAGATCTGACCTCTATGTTGATTTGGTTTGGTCTCCATGAAGACAAAAAGGTTTAATACCACAATGTGAAACATTCCAGACAGAACATTAACATTTCCATGGAGAAGAGCCAGAAAAATGACGTTGTGCAGCTTCAAATCTCCATGGATAAAAGAAGTTGACGCCACAAGGCCGGGTTAGATCTGTGGAGAGGCAACCGCAGAAAAGCAAGGAAAAGCAATAACCTCACCTCTAAACATCACTACAGTATTTCTTGTTAAAAAAAAATGCTTTGGTTCAACTGACACCGCACAGCAATGAACTCTCTCACATCCATCAACCTGCCAAAACATATACCAGTGTAGGATCCCACCTCTAATTTGTAGGTTTCATGTACTTCTAGGGTCTATGTCAATGCTAGCGCTATAGGTACTCCCCTTTCCGAAGCAGGCGGCGTTCCAACAGACTGCGCGGCTGGTAGACTTTGAGGTGTGAGAAAACACAGATTAAAGGCTCCGACGCTATGACTTTGTGTAATCCCGCGCCTCTGCCTTAGTCCCTAAAACCAACTCCATCCTAAAGACAGGAAATTGCACTTGCTGCCACGGTATCCACGCTGCGATCTCGGACCCACCGCGGAAAGACGTTTAGCGCCCTCGTGGCATCCCAGGAATTTACAGTGGACCTCCGAACCTCAGCCGCACACAAGCAGATCCGAGGCCTATCGGAGGGCTAAGTTTGTACCGTAGCAAAATGACTTAAACTTGAAGGCGCTGAAGCGGAGATTTAAGTCTTAAAGATGTTCATGCAAATGCTTTTCTCCGCGGACATGTTATTGCTTTGTCTGGAATGTATCGCAGTTCGGTATTAAACCTTTCTAACTTCATGGAGATCAAACCAGGCCAAGCCACAGGTCAGATCTGTGGAGAGGCGACCCCGTTCACAGTCAGAATCCCTGTTTTTCCAGGTATTTTTGAGCTATAAAACCACTTGTAATGAATGTTTAAAGTCATACTGTGGAACATTCCAGCCAAAAAAAATGACATATCGATAGAATCGGGTCAAAATTCGGGCTAAAATACAAATATACAAGGCAGATTAATAAGAAAAGTATGTATGAACACGTATGAAACGCAACTAAAGATATGTTTTTGCTAAAAGTTCACAAGTGTCAGTGTTGCACAATATCGTCAAAACCTTGGTCTTTAGTTAAAATTAACCAATCACTATGGTTGCAGATGAAAAAGATTGCTGTCACGTAAATTATACTTATCAAACGCTTCTATTATGATGCAAAAACACCAACATTTGTCAAAATACCGTCTTAACCTGTGTAATATGTGTAGAGGGAAGCCGAGAAAATCAAAAATTAGAGAAATTAGTGAAGGTATCAGGCAAAAAAAGCTAAGTTGTATAGCTGCAAACCCCTTACAACTCTTTTAAAGTTGGTTTTATACCAATTAGGTAGTGTAGTCCGGTAAAAAGAAAATTTTGATGACCCAGAATTATCGTGAAAAGCGTATGTGAAAGAAACGTAGCGATTTCAGATGTCAAAAACTTTTGCACTTCCACTCAGAGACATAGACTTTGGCGTCCAATATAGCTCGCCTCAGATTCATATTCTTCACAAAACAGAATGAGAAAGCCAGACCTATTAAAGTAGCTGCATTTGAGTTACACGTTTCACCTTATCACCCTGAACCCTCTCTCAGAATCCTGCGCTCTACGAACAAAGGTCATTTCACAATTTTGACTAAAGAAGTCCCAGTTCAGCCTCCTCTCTGCTGAAGTTTACATAATACTGTTTCAACGTTAACCTTGTATTTTCCAATGAAGAACAGACAGTGAGAGTCTACAGGCTCTTGAGTTTGATGCGGCGCCATCCTTGAGCTCCAATCTCAAGTCCCCACTTTAGTTTTCTGCAAAATATTCTTTTTCGTCCAATCGTGAACTTTTAACAAACGCGATGTTCCCCTCAAAAGGAGACGACGTTGAATTAAAATCTCATTATTGTGCAATTAAATTAACACTTGCCCTTATGTTCCCTCTCAGCACGTCGCACGGGACTAATTTATTTATTTTCGCCGCTGAAAAAGCCAAATGCATTGTGGGCCCATGCGCGGGATTGGAAATAAGTTGGAGTGGCAAGGTCAACGATCAATACTAAGTTAATTAATGAAGAGTACGCAGTGTTGTGGTGTATGGATTTCCGAATGCTTATGATTGTGTTGCGATCATTGAAATGTCACCAGCGTCGCATCGAAAAAAGGCACTTTTCATTTACCTTGGATTTCGATTAAAAAGAGCCCCGGTTGGTTTTAAGTCTCACTTTGAAGTGCTGCACCAGCTAAAATGTGAAGCGCTAACTTTTTTCTAATGGAAGATTTGTGTTGTAACTCTGCAAACTTTAATAACATTGGCAAATTCTGAAAAAGAAGGCTTTGAATATTTTAATCATTGCTTCTCGGTTTGATCATGTGTTGAATATTTTTCTTCATAAATCAAAATGTGGTTTCTATAGTTGACATTAAGGCCGCTTTGATCCGAGAGGCTTCAAAGCAAACATAGGGAAATGTACGGCCCCGGGGCCACGAGGGGTCTTATGGTGGGACAAATGGGACATAAGAGACATGTTTAAAGATTAAAGAGGAACATCTTTTTAAAATTAGAAGTCTTTTATTAAAGGTGCTGTACCTCATTTTAAACCATTAGTGTTAGCCCCGCCCACTTATTTCCTTATCTTGGGCTAATACAGAGACAATGTGTCTGAGATAGCTGCTTCTGTATGGTTCTCACCCAACAAAATGGCTTTAAAATTAACTTTCCATCCTTTACTTGTTCTAGAATAAATAGGTACAAGAGCTTTAAGTAATCAATATTTTTTTCTCCATATTTGTGTGGGGTAAAGTGACATGTTTAAGGATTAAAGGGAGGCATCTTTTTAAAATGAGGTTTTATTAAACATTATTATTTATTTTAAACCTTTGGTAAAAAAAACAACACATTTATAAACCTGTTAGCCACGCCCACTCATTTCCTTCGCTCACTCTTATGTTGAACCGTGACAGACAAACAGCTGGTATAGTCCAAGGCATCAAACTGTGACTCTTGATATTGCAGCATGACAGACACAGTTTCCTGGGATAAGCTGCAGGAAGTTGTTTACTTATGGTTCTCACCTAACAATGTGCCTGATTGGACTAAAGCAGTGCCCCAAATAGCTGCTTCTATATGTTCTTGTGCAACAAAATGGCTTTAAAAATGCACTCTACTCATTTACTTTTGTCTTGCATAAATAAAATGTACATGAGCTTTACATAAATAGTCAGTTTTTCCCATATATTTGTTGGGGGTTAAGCAACATGTTTAAAGATTAAATGGAAACATCTTTTTAAAATTATAAGCATGTCATTAAAGGTGCTGTAACTCTGTAATTTAATCCATTTATAAACCTGTTAGCCACGCCCACTCATTTCCTTCGCTCACTCTTATGTTGAACCGTGACAGACAAACAGCTGGTATAGTCCAAGGCATCAAACTGTGACTCTTGATATTGCAGCATGACAGACACAGTTTCCTGGGATAAGCTGCAGGAAGTTGTTTACTTATGGTTCTCACCTAACAATGTGCCTGATTGGACTAAAGCAGTGCCCCAAATAGCTGCTTCTATATGTTCTTGTGCAACAAAATGGCTTTAAAAATGCACTCTACTCATTTACTTTTGTCTTGCATAAATAAAAGGTACATGAGCTTTACATAAATAGTCAGTTTTTCCCATATATTTGTTGGGGGTTAAGCAACATGTTTAAAGATTAAATGGAAACATCTTTTTAAAATTATAAGCATGTCATTAAAGGTGCTGTAACTCTGTAATTTAATCTTTTGATACCGCACCGTGACTGAGTGACAATTGTCTGGGATCGCTGCAGGCAGTTGTTTACTTATGGTTCTCACCTAACAATGTGCCTGATTGGACTTCAAGCGTGTCCCAAATAGCTGCAAAATGGATTTTAAAATGCATTCCCTTCATTTATTTCAATAGAATAAATAAAAGTTACAAATAAAAGGTGCAGGAACTTCAAGTAATCAGTCATTTTCGTTTAAATGATTAGTGTTTTATTAAAGGTGTTGTACCTTATTTTAAAAACACATTTCTAGCGTGAAATGTTGTGTTGAACCATCATGGACAAACAACTGGCACAGTCAAAGGCACTCGTCTCCATGTGGTTCTCATCAAACTCTGACTCTTGATATTGCACCATGACAGAGACAATTTCCTGGGATAGGCGGCCAGTTGTTTACTTATGGTTCTCAACTAACAATGCGCCTGATTGGACTAAAGCAGTGTCCCAGAGAGCTGCTTCTATAAGGTTCTCACCAAACAAAATGCCTTTAAAAATGCATAGGCTGCTGTCACATTACACTGCATTGTGTGAAGAGCATTTACTTGTTCTTGGATAAATAAAAGTTAAGGACAGGAGCATTAAAGGTGCACTATGTAACTTTGGATGGAAACAGCAAAGGAGAAATTCAATTTGTCAGCTGGATAAACATGTTTGTTCCATTTAATCCTGGATTCTACCTGGACGACTGATGGATTTTACACACATTTTTTAATGGATATGTCATTGCTCTGCCTAGAATGTTCCACAGTACAATATTAAACTAGTTCTACCTTAAATTTATTAATGTACACCTCAAAAATACAGGCATTTTGACAGTGAGCTGGTTTCCTCTCCACAGATCTGAACCATAATTTGGTTTAGTTTGGTCTCCGTGAAGATAGAAAGGTTTAATACCACACTCTGAAACATTCCAGGTGTTTCCACAGAGAAAAGCAGTTGACAGACTCTTTCACTAGAAAAGTTACACAATGCACCTTTAAGCAATCAACCATTTCCCCCCATGTTTGTTAGACGCCGTGGATAGCTTAAGTATTCAAAAAACTGTGGGTCTTTCTTTAAATGAGAAAAAACTAGCACAAACTAGAAGCACACTATTGCTTCCAAGTCATGCGATTTCTTTGGAAACCGCTCCCGAGGATTTTAACCCACAACCACTCCAGCGCCAGCCAATCTGCCAGAAATTTCCCCTTAAATCAGTTTATTTAAAAGTGGCTGAAGTTTACAAAATATTGGCACTATACTTAGCCAAACAGCAGATTGGTAGACAGTGAGACTATTCACCGTCATTAATCAGTGAAATATCATGCAGCCCCCACGAAGGATCCCTAACTGAGCCTTTGTTGTTGCTTCTCAACCTAACAAAGCTGTATTGTTGAACCTTCGTGAAGTTTGCATTGGAAAAGTTAGCACGGCGCAGGAGAACAAGAGTAAAAAAATTAAACCCTGATTACAATTACGGGACGTGACACTTAGCTGATTTCAAATCAGCGAGGCCAAATTTCACAAAGCCTGTCAATGGTGGCAGCCGGCTCGCTAGATCCCTCCCCAATCAAAAGTTTGCTCTATATAATTTTACGCAATCAGATTTCTCCACAGTCATCCAGTGCAATCAGGTAATCAGGGGGGAGCATTAACAAGACAAATGGGGTTTAAAAAGTGGGTGCACTCTGTTTGCAGGAACGTCCCACAGAGAAGCCCCCCTCCCCGACTTGATTACTCCTATCACCCTCATACAGCGCCACATCCTGCCTGCACCACACTACAGCGGCTTGTGCGAAAAGGAGCTACCCGACGTGATTGACTTTACATGTAAAATTCAACAGGTAAATTGTTACTCTTAAGGCTATTTATGTCAAGTGATTAACTGCTCCAACCAACAGTTTCGCTCAATGAGTCGTATTGTGAGCAGTAATAGCAGAGCCGCAACCTCCCGCGCACCTTTCATTAGACCTTCAGTTCCCCGAGCCAGATTGCACAGTCAGGGACTATTTACACCACAGTGCAATTTCAATCTCTTATGCAGATACTGCGTTATGGTATGGATGTAGGCTGAGGATATGCTGACTGCTCATGCATATATTTTAAGGGTTTTAAATTGGGTTAATAAGTGGAGTTTGGCAACGCAGCCGTAATGCAAGATGAAGTGGTGTCATTGAAGGGGAAAAAGTATGGTTTTATGTTAAGAGCACATAATATTATAGCCTGCTATAAGTGCGGTTTGTGTTATAACGGCTATATTATGCATAATGGATTTGTGATTGTAAATATAAGTAATGATGCTATTCATTTGGGCTCATTCATGTACTTCAAAAATAGGGTATTTTATGTATATTATTATAGGATTAACTGATAAAACAGAACATACATTTACATCACCATGTTAACTTTCATGGTTTTGAAAATGTATTAACAAATTTCACTTTGGTTTTAGATGCTTTCAGTCTCCCCTCCCCTTTACACTATGGAAACCCACGAATGAAGTACAGCACATCACATCAAGTTAGTCGCATTGTTGTGCACAGTTTCGTATTATATTTTGGTATATTTCTGAAGATTTATGGGCATTGAACAGAACTAATCATAAGGAGGGTTTGAATAGGGCCCACGAGTGATTGCTAAATTACAGAAGCGTGCACGGATGACGTCTAAAACTTTCTTGGCGTGTTTTTGATGAATGTTATAACATAGTAGAAACCTCAAAAAATAAAGTTTGCATAACAGCCCTTCTTAAAGTGTAATCATGCCCAATAGGAAAAAAACTAAATTAGTAGTCAAGATTTGGTATTGAGCCCCATAAACGCTCTAACCTATCTAACAGGTTTTGGCCTTAAGCAACACAATCAAATGCTGTATTTAAAGATCTCTGCAGATTTTACTGTTTTTTACTTTCTTAAAATGTGAAAAATAGCTCACTTTAAACGGTTTTCTTAGCGCATTCTTAGCAAATATTCACCGCATTGAGTTTATAAGGATGTTTCATGGTTAATTCCACCAACAACTAGCATGCTAACAATTCATATTTCCTTACGCAGCAGTAAAATAGTAATTGCACTGAAGTTTTTTAAGCAAAATGTTTTCATATGTCATATTGGAATGCATTTTTTTCTCTCGCTTGCTCAGTTTATCCTTTCCGGACACCTGTAGGAACCGCAGCAGGAAGTTTTTCAGCGCACCACTAATGATATGTTTTTGTTCCAAGACATTCACCAACTAAGAAAGCATGTAATTTCAATTGACGCCTTCTCGACAGCTCAAGGTTCTATCATTAAAGCCAAAGCGCGAGTACAGAGTTGCGTGTAGATAACAAGACACATTAAATATTTGCGCTACGTTTTAATGAACACTGCATCTCAACCACTCAGACGGTCTATTAAAACAGTCTATTAAAAAGGGCCCATCCATACTTTTCTTACTAACAGCGGTTGCTATATTATCCCATGGGACCAGAATGCATTGGTTAAGTGAGTTCTATTCACAATCTTCCCCTCCACACAAATGTATTTTACTTTAATTAGCGGCCCACATATTTGGAAAAACCACCCCATTACCGACTCGCCGCTGTTCCCTTGGCGACCGGGGCATTAGGCATTCCTTCTGCAGCTGCTTTCTAATTGTCTTGTCCGCCTTGTTTGACCATTGGCGTGCTCAGAAAGGAATCCATATTTGGTTTCAGCGCGCACAAAGGTGAATGTGCAAAGTCACTGGGCGCTCATGGCAATATTATGAGCTCTCCGTGGTCCGGCGTTCTTTGTGGAGGGTATGAGACTTCGCCGGGGCCATTGTTGAGCTTTGTAATTGGCTGTGTGTTCGCGACAAAAGGCGGACTAGGAAGGGGACCCTGATGAGAAAGTGCTTCAATCCAGCCTCTCTGTTTCTAGATGGGCTTAATTAGAATGGCTGTAAAAGACCCGAGGGCCAGAGAGAAAGAGAGAGAGAGTGAAAAAAAGAGATGGAGAGAAAGAAAAGAGGAAAAAGAGGGGCTTCATTTAATTTGCCTGTTGTCTTTTGTCGTCCTGCGCACATTGACTTCCCTAATTATTTCAGTGCTATAAGAAAGTCCGCTGCTCTAAGGATTGGCTAAGTGTCTGAAGAGGTCAGTGTCTTAGAAAAGGCCAGAGATCTATCATTTTAACAAGGGAGGAAAGTTAAATTCCATAAAGACTTGAACTCCACCGACTGTGCACTTTTTCATGCGGAACTTGGAATAATGGACAATAGTTGTTAAAGGTACATGCCAAGTTTTATGTGAAATACAAGGTCGTACTTATGGATTAATTAAGAAAACCATAATTTTTTAGGAAGATTGAACCGACATCTAACCAATCATGATAATATACCAGAATGTGTAGTATCAATTAGTTTTGTATCGTCAGCCATTCTGCACATATCATTTCTTGCAATGGTTCAAGTGTATTGCCCAAGGACACAATGGCAATGCTATGTTGGGATGTTGTTACCTCCGCAAAAACGTACCCACAGTTCTGTCTTGTTTCGTTCACACATGTTTGAACATTTGGACATTATGCTACGTGTCCAAAGCGCAAAAATGCTTTGTTCCACCCTGTGATGTCATCAATTGGTAAAGTTAACAGCCATTTTTATTTTTTTTTTACTGTTTAACTCTACAATACACTAATATAACCATACATTCAAACAAACAATGTACCTTCAAAGTTTGGCGATACCAGGGCTGAAATTTTCCAATGAACTGACTTTATACACACAAGCCACTTAATGACATCACAAGGTGCAATAAAAAATTATCAGATTTGGAGAAGAACATCCTAAATAAGCAGGATTTGCGTGTTAAACCTGTGCGAATGAAACAAAACACAACTCCGGGTATGTTTTTGATGAGGATATGACATTAAAACATTAAAAATCTGCGTAATACAAGCCCTTTAAACTCAATGTGTAATGTGTAGTGGATATGTAGCTCACTGGTAGCCATTTTTAATTGTTTTTCTTAATGCTTTTTACTGGCAAAGATTTAAATTATAGCACTGTATATCTATATATTTTTAGTCAGTGGAGGGCTTGGGTCATATTGTTGCAAATTAGCAGAAGTCCCGATAGAGTTGTAACCCATTCCACACAATCGTCCATTATACAGCAGGATTTGAATGGGCGCTTTATATCTACACATGCTAAAGATAACCTCCACTTGTTTATGATCTTTGCTTATTAGTCTGGTTGAATAATGCGAGTGGCAGTGTAATCTGGAGCCTGCCCGACCCCAGATTATAGAAGTGGCTCTCAGTTATTCATTGTGCTCGGAGGGTAATTACAGTGAGATAAGTGTTCCTCTTTCAGGGTCCAGTCAGTGAGAGGAGAAACCAATCTACTCCCACACAAGGGCGGCGCTGGGCTTTTGGATGGAGCTGTAGGGTTTGAGGTGGACTCTAGGACATTACATTGAGCAAGATTAAAATTCATGTATTAACATATTATTTATTGCATATTTTAATAATAAAGAATAATAAATAAAACATGGTGGATGTAATTGGTTTTGCAAATATAACACTCTTTAAAGGGACTGTGCCGTGCTATTTTATGATCTGTGTTATAATGTTGTTTTCTCATCAAAAACATACCTGAAATCCTGCATATTTAGGCTGAGTTCTTCTCTCAAACAGAAAACACACTGTTCCAGCCTGTGATATCATGTGGTAATACAGGAAGTGCTTCACTCTGTTTTTAAACTCCATACACTTTCACAAATTCTTTTTGATAATGTCAGACTAGGAAGTGCCAATCTCTACTGAACTAAAAGTACTGACATTGCCTAATAAAAAAGTAGAGTGTTTGCCCCACGGAGTGTGAAGTGAATAAATAAGGAACTGTAAAGTGCTTTGGGTGTCTTCAAAGGCCCTATATAAATACAATGATTAATTAATTAATAATAATAAAAGGAAGTTGTTAACATGGAAATTAATGTGCATGTGTGAACCCAGCCCCCCTCCCGGACAACTCCAGCCTCCTCTTTACGCCAAAACCCTTTACAGCTGCTGCGCTGTTGGTGCTGCTGCTACTATTATTATAACTGCAATGACATTCAGACTTATAATAAAGTCGTGAATGTGAGATTAATGTATGCTGTGCAAAATCTTGGCGATTACTTTAGATTTACACTTATGTTTTTAATAAAGTAGTTGTCGGCTTTTTCCCTGGAGCCGATGAAAACAAGAGTCCAGAAGTCCAGATGCAACTTAATAAATTTATTTGGTTTTAGGCAGAAAATACAGGTACACCTCTGGGGACTGTCCACTTTTAGATCTCTGCGGACTGTCCATTCATCTCTGCGGACTGTCCACTCATCTCTGCAGCTCCCTGCAGTATTCACAAAGTTATACCATAATTTTAGCAGACATCAGCTTTCTTTACATGACGTGGATTCCGTGTTTGGTATGGTTTACAGCTTGAAAATAACATGAACAACCCAGTCCTTTAAACTGTACATATATGGCCCTCCTCTCTGGTCCACTGTACCTGCTCTAAACCCAAATAACCTAAACATGTTTCCCCTTGTGTCAGCCTTTCACTGAAGCAACAGGCTCCATGTATTTTTAACCCCTGTCTCACATGTCGCATGCAGACTCTTTGTCTAGGAACACACAGATTATGGAATCATGCAAACTTTTCCAAAGAACACACAGATTATAAAGATATAATTTCCACAATTGATTATTAAAATATTATTCTCACATAGTTTATCCTAGAAAATAAGTTCATTCTTCATCGCTCATACAACAATCAGCGGCAAACTGACTCTTTCTTTGTACTGAAAATCATGTTTTCAGATACAGGATATCACATTTGTGTCCTCAAAAACATCTGTCAAGCTCTTGAAAATAAAGTACGTTTCCCAGTGATAAGCAGAATTTACCAGAAGTAATTTAGCTCCAGCGCTTCAGTCTTTAGACCCTCGTCTGCTTCAGTGTTGCCATTGTTGGAATGAATCTCCTAGAATCACCTTTGTTTGGCTTCGCTCATTTTTCCCTTCTCTTCTCCTTTCAGTGACCTCAAAAATGGGACTTTCTTTTGCAGCAAACTGGTAGTGTATTCTTGTCATTGCAACAAATTTTGTGCGAACTGTGAAGAAACTACAGCTCAAAAAAGCCACTAAGAACCGCTGCATTGGTTTTGTAAACAGCATCTTTCATCTGTGGAGTGCGGAGTTACACTAGAAGCATCGGGAGTTTGATTATCAACCATATAGAAAACAAGGTAGCCTCATTTTCTATTGCTGTTCATCTGGCCCCACCACGTCCAGATTTGATTAATTTTTAATGTTCATATCCAAATTTAGAGATAGAATAGCAGAATAAAAGAGAGCAGGTTAATATAATCATTTTAAGACCAAAATGACGAGGCTCACAGCAGTAATTACAAAGAGTAGGCCGAAGAATTTTCAATACAAGTCAAGGAAGGAACCACTTGGCCCCCATGCTCACTTCCTATTTGGAGTGTGGAGCCTAGCATGTCCATTTCTAAATACAGCCTATGGATTGGACATAGACAACAAAATGTTTACTCTAGCCAGAACTTTATACTTTGCACATAAGAACCTACAGTGGTCAAGTATATAATGTTTATCTCTACCTAGTTCAAACCCATTGTTGTCATATTTAGGGTGAAAACTCATTCAAGACTCCATATTGCTGCGTGTAGGCATTTCTATTGTCAAATCTGAAATGAATTCTCCTTGTGCTGACATGTCACTGAAAGCAATTAGTCCCTGAAAAACTATTGTGCGATTTGTGCAGGTGATAAGCGAGCCCAGATTAATGCTTCTACAAAAATCAATGCGAGTGGGAGTGAAAAAATAGCCTTAAGTGCTGTGAATTTGCACCTCTGATGCCGGCGCATGCAACCTCACAGTAATACATGTACTATGAGTAAACAATGGACCTCATATACGCCATTGTTCAAGTAACCACTGTCACCTGGAAAAGGCTTTCAGCACAGCTCCAAGGAGAAACTAATCAATGTTATTTATGCTCAAGCAATTGTGAACATAAAACCATCAGAGACTGCATTATAATTGAGAATACTGAGCTATCTGGATCAGTGCTTTCAAGGTTAACAATGAACGCAATACTTCTTTGTATGTGAGTTTCACTGCAGCATTACCAGAAAGGTCTGACAGTTCTGAGCAAATTATCTTGTCGGAATTAGATTGGAAAAACAAACAATATCAAGTCTGAAAATGAAGAAAAAAAAAAAAAAGATTAAAAGTTTGTCTCGTTGCCAGTACAGATGTTTTACAGATGATTTAAAGGGCTCGTATTGTGCATGTTTATGATCTATGTTAGAATGTTGTTTCCTTATTAAAAACGCACTTTTGTTTTGTTTCATTTACACGTGTTTAACAGAAATTCTGCATATTTAGGCTGAGTTCCACTTTCTTCCACCTTGTGATGTCATGTGGCAATACAGGAAGTGCTCCACTGTATTATTATAACTCTAAACACCTTCACTAGATGCTAACTTGAAAAGTGCTTCATGACATCACAAGGTGGAACAGATAATTTTGAGCTTTGGAGATGTAGAGAGACTAATAATAAATTACTCAAACGTGTGCAAGAAACAAAACACAACTCTAGGTCTGTTTTTGAGGAGGTAACATTATAACATGGCTCGTGGTTGGAGTCAGTTTTGTTTAATATAGGGACTTAAATTAAAAAAAAATAAAAAAGGTTTGGATCTTGTCATTAAATCACTATATTTTTATGTATGCCACAAAAGCTAGAAAACTCTGATTTAAATGGGATTTTCAAAATGCATTCAACCGGGGAACTTTGATTGAGGTGTTGTGAGTCATGTGTACTCCCCCTGAAGGTAACAGCGCAACAGTCAAATTACGCTCGGAGAGGCATTCAACTGCACGAGGTAAGGAGCAGAAACGCCGCTAATGGACACGGGTGTGGACTCGTGTTAGACCGGCAATCATGACAAACTATGGCCCCGTTTTTAAAAATACAGAAAGGTCGTTGGCCATTTCTACCACAATCCTCCAGGTAAGTACTCTTGACCAAGTTACTGAAGAGCAGGAGCTTCAGATGTTCTGGTGGTCCTAGTGGAACCCTCCCAGCATGAAGGAGCACGTTTCTGTCTGTTTATTAATGAAACTTTTATATTCTGTCTATTGTACTGTAATAGATTTTAAGATATTACTCATCACTTTTAAAGCTTGTTTAGGTGCACACCGAGTTATACTTCAAAACTTTTAACCCCGTACGAGCCTCCCGCAGCCTTACCTCCTCAGAAGCTCCCCGTTAGCTCCAGGCTCTGGACGAAGGGCGATCGAGCCTTTTCAGTCCGAGCTCCTCGGCTTTGGAACGACCTGCCTGAGGAAATAAGGCTCGCACCATCACTGTCTTTTAAATCATGCCTTAAAACCCATTTTTATCAGTTGGCGTTCCTTTAGCTTAATTAGTTTTAGCTTCATTTTATTCTATTTATTGATTTCATCGTATATTTTTGTGTACCAGTTGTTGTTTTTGTGTACCCGCGGTTCATTGCTATAAATCAAGATGCATTATTATTATTATTATTATTATTATTTGTTACTAATGCTTTGGGTTTTTTGGCCTCCCTTAAAAACGAGATGGTACATACTTTATCAAGGGGAATTCCAATAGAATGGGTCAAATGCAGAGGACAAATTTGTATTCAGGGACTAAAATTATTTTTTAACATGCATCTACAATTGTCCAGTTGGCATATCAACACTGAGGTCATTCTAGTCAGTAATCAGTCGTGACTATGCCCCCGTCTCTTTCCATTCATATAGGACAGTGGTATCATAGTAAGTGCAAGCTTCGTCTTTAGACATAACCACACAGAAATTTGGTTGATGACGTCAGGTGAGTCTTTATGGATTCAAATGCTCCTCAGCTTCAAAAGTCACAATCAAACATTCGTATTTCAACCAAATAAAACATAAAAAACTGTGAGTGATTATTGTTAGGTAAACCTGAGCAGAATCCACCCTAATTACAAGCTCCCGAGCAAGGACAATGCAAGGGTTCCCTCCGGAGCAGAGCAGTCAGCCGTCCCCCTGGCTGTGGATGCATTCTGTATATTTATCATGGGAGCGCGATTTTGCTAAGTGTGCATGTTCTCTTGTTGCTCTCGCACAAACCACAAGCGTCGGCTGCTGGCCTTTGAGCAGCATTAGCGGAACAAATGGGAGCAAAGTGGTAGTTCTTGGAGGCGAGAATATTAGTCATTCCTT
>KN487268.1:2482-12939 GCA_000787155.1 Scartelaos histophorus | reverse complement strand
CTCTTTCCCAGCTGGTGCGCGCAGACCAGAGGAGCAGTTTCGCCCACTTTTAGCCGACCAAACAATGCCAACTACCGCGGGCTTTTGGAGGTATTAATACACTGAGAGTTGGAAGGGTAAAAGAACACGCTAATGACTAGTCTAATTTGGTAAACCCTTTCCGCATTGTTTTTTGGGGAGCTAACACCAACCCAATCTGCTCCGAAGATGCTTACAAACTGTTCCAGGGCATTAATACAACATTTGCTACTTGCTAAGTTTCTTTCCTTGCTAATTAGTATGGCATAAAAGTAGGGTTATTTTTAAAGCGTACTGCGGAACTTTTCCAGCAGGGGGTACGCCATCTGTTTGGTTTCAGGGAGATGTTATTGCTTCACCTGGAATGTTCCATAGTATGACGTAAAAAACTACCTCGAAAAACATTCTTACTGTGAGCCAGATTGCATTTGCACAAATTTGACTTGTAAAATCACTCGGTAACGAGACAAAGCAGGAACATCCACGGAGACACTAGAAAAGTTACACAGTTTGTCTTTAAATACCATAATATCTTCAATCAGTAACAAAAAAGCGAAGAAAATATAGACGTTAAACAAAAATACTGAAACAAATTGATCCCACTTACACAATACCCCTAAAGTAGAATTATTCCACGAAAAACTATTCTAAAGGTACAAAAAGATGAACAGAACAAAATGTTTTAGCAGTTAGGATACATCTAGAATGAGTAGTAGTGATTTATCAAACCCTCTTCAGCAGAAATCTAATCATACTACAGAAAAAGAACAAATAATTCCTCACTCGTACTAAGAAAGTACCCATGATAAATACTGGCCACTCAAAACGTTATAGTAATTATGGTGGCGGGCCTACTTTAGGGTGTGTACCACTTAAAGCCCGTTGGAGCAGGGATACAATTTAATTCTGTGGAGCTGAGAATATACCATTAAAACCACTCCCAGCAAACATGGAACTCTTTGTTGAGAGGAAGAACATTTTAATCCAAAAGTTTGTGATAGTCACTCTAATGCCCTGTAATTCAAAGGTGATTACTCAAACAATTGTGGTTGTTTTGTCGATAAAAAGCAATCTGACTGCTTACAAATGAACTTGGCTTCAGTTCATCTGTAATTAAAATAGTGACAATGGGACAAATAATGAGACTACGCTCTCACGATCCATTTGAGCAAACGGATGAAAAGCCTCAAAGTAAAAGTAATAAATGAAAGAACGGCTATAAGTGGGTTAAATTATTCAAGTCAAATAGCAATTCAATTTTCTAACTCTTTTTCTTTTATCAAATTTAAATGTTTGTCTATATGGTGTTTACATTTTTGCTTTATGTAAACACTAGATAAACATAAAGTAATAAATGAAAGAACGGCTATAAGTGGGTTAAATTATTCAAGTCAAATAGCAATTCAATTTTCTAACTCTTTTTCTTTTATCAAATTTAAATGTTTGTCTATATGGTGTTTACATTTTTGCTTTATATAAACACTAAACTCAACACCTTTCCTCCACTTTGCCGTCTGCCTCCAAATGACAGGTCACATCTGTGGAAAGGCAACTTCACTCACTGTAAGAATGCAGTTGAGTACATGCAGGATGGACACATTCAGTGTGTATACATGTACATATCTGTGTGTGAGTGTGTATACATGTACATATCTGTGTGTGAGTGTGTATACATGTACATATCTGTGTGTGAGTGTGTACATGCTCCCGGTTATGAGCGTTTTTTTGAGTATCCTGGTTATGTGAGTGTCCATGTAGTATTTCAATATCCTGGATATGCCAGGATCCAGATGATGAGAAACCAGGATACTCTCACTGGCTTTCCCTGATAGTATCTGGGATACTATGGCATGTACACAGAGTCCTGACTTCTCAAACCTGGTGCTGCGCTGAGCATGTGCATGGAACAAAAACTGTAGGAGCAGGAACTCCTACCAGGACTTTTTAAGTAATAATATTCAATACTTATAAACAAAATAAAACAGTTCTCTGTATAACACAGCCACTTTTTAACACCAGACTCACCTCTGCAGTGGTTTGTGCTGCTCTTGGACTGAAATGACTCTTTGTTGTATTTTTCAACTGTTGAGTGACTTTTACTGAAGATGCCACAGTGTTCCACAGTCTCGCATTGTTACCCGATTGTATGCCTGCTTTTTTGTTGTTAGAAACCTATAATGCCTTAAGTTAGAAAAGTTGCTACATGTTTAGCTCCTTGCCATATCTGTACCATAGTTACCATAGCAACCAGCCTAAATATCCAGGATACTCATGCACACGGGGACATGAGTATCCTGGTGTCTCTGAACACATGCAAACACCATATTCAGAATAGTGTCATAACCAGACAGAGAGTACCAGCACCAGCAGCACCACAGCGCTTCCTGTTGTGTGCGCTGCTAAAACAGTTCTTCCTTTGATAGTGAAAGCCGAGCCGGCTCATAATCTCATAAATAGTTGTTGTATTTCTGTTTGGTTCCTTTGTGTGCGTTTCCTTGGACACAGGAAGTGGTGGCGGGACACTCATGTGTGGGGCAGGGGAATGCTCACAGAAGGATCCCGTTTTGATCAGGGCCCGTTGACGGATCGGCCGGGGAAAGGCAAATGGATCGTACGGCCTCCGATGACAACGCAGTAATTTGGATGTCCCTTTTCTCTCAATGAATCTTTTTCAAACAGACCGCACTGTCTGAGGAGCCTGGGAAAACGCACACCTCACACCAAATGAAGATAAAGACCGCACATTTCACAATCAAGCTAGTTTTTTAAGTGTTGTAACAATGGTGGAAATAACTCAAAGCTGGTTTCTGAACATGCAGCAGTCTTAATTTCAGAAGTTAAACATTTAAAGGGAAAAATCATCATATTTCAGTCAAAGTCAATTTTAACAAGTCATTGTAAAAGTTTGGTGGCTGAAATTCAGAAAGTGCATATACGCTGGCTATAGCTCCAAACCACTTTATAAAGTGAAAGCAAAAGTCTGATTTCCAAAGGTAAAAATTTACTGAGAAAAAATATCACAAAACGTACAAGAAATAAAATAATTTTCAAAAGAAGATTTTTTTCATACACTTTTATAAAGCAGTTTATATGTTGCAAACCAGGAAGTAAGGCTAGTACACTGTTAGCATGCATGTTTTTGGTAACGGCATGATGACAAAACTCTACTCTAGCTTCTCAGAGTTGTTCACATATGTTTGAATGTTTGAAAATGTTTAAAATTTTAAGCTTTAAAAAAGTGTGGTGCAAATAAATTCACAATTTTTATCTTAAAAGTTGTTTTCTGATCTATGTGATAATGTTGTTTACTCAATAGAACCATTGTGTTTTGTTTCATTCACACATGTTTAACACACAAATCCTGCATATTTAAACTTCTTCACACTTCAGAATCATTTGGAATATTTCAGACCCAGTATTGCTAATTTCTACTAAACTAAAGGGAAAATGTATCTACTCTTTTTTTCCCGCTTTTTCTTTTTTTTTTCCGGTGAATATTGCAAACCCAAAAAGACAACTCATTTTCATATACGCACAATATGCATACAGTTAAAAACTGTATTTTCTTTCTAATTATCTTCATGTAACCCCACTTTTCAAATGGCGTACGCTGCAGTTGCTCTTGACTCCCTCTAGTGTTTCAAAGTGGTACAAAAGGCCACCCAAGTCCACTTTTTCTCAGCCTTCTGTTGATCTTCTGATTTCACTGCATTAAACCCTTTGGCACATCTCGGCTGGTACACATCCAAACATCATAATCATATTTCTCAATTCATCATAATATTTAGAGTGCTGTAATTACATAAACCCATTTACCAGAAGTCTCCGCTCATCCGCCTGTCTCGTATTAATACTCTCTTTCAGGCAAAAAACATTCAAAAAGTGCAGAGTCGGACCACGGCTTCAACCAAAACACACTATGCAAAACCACCTTACTCCGTTTCATCCCCTATTGTTTAATTCACAAATGTTGACCCATGTGAGACGCATTAGCCGCGGGTAGCATCCAGGTTCATATCGAGTGAAAGGGGAACCTCAAAAGGCCACATGTTCCCAGTGTTTATCATGCATTAGTGGAACAAACTCTGCACTGTACTGCCTTCACCGGTCCCACCTGCTCCGCGATTGGTTGCAGATGTGGCCCTCTAATTCATAATGAAGTAATAATGGTTTTGTTAGTGCAAGATTGTTTTGCCTGGGCTGCTCGCACACACACGGACCCGGGGCTAATCTGCGCTGGAGGTGTGGCTCTCCTCGCAAAGTGTTAGGGGTTTCAAACTAGATATGAAATGTGCAATCTGTTACGGCCGCATAATTGAACTATTGCACTGTTGAGTCATAGCGGGAGAGTGTAATCAAATTTAAAAGCAATTTGGCGAAATCAGGAAAGACTTACTTTAAACTAATGGAGAATTGAATGGAAAATTGCTCTGCCATTTTAGCAATGGTTGAATCGCTTAAAGCTTTGTTTTACTTTATTAGTTGCAAATGTATCGTGTAAGCAGCTGTCCGGGTCAAAATAAGACTGCTGTGTGCTGTCTGCAAGCGTTTTTATAGGTCGCGAATCAGGAAGTAAGGCTGGTGCGCTGTTGGCATGCTAGTTGTTAACAGTTGGATTATGGCAAAAGGCCTTATAACACAGTAAACTGTTTAAACTGAACTACCTCGGTTTTTAAGCTTTTTAAGCTTTTTAAGCTTCAAATAACAGAAACCCATTTACTATTTTTTGCCAGCTCTTAATGGCATTTCCATTTCAAAATGGTGCAAAGACTCTCCTGACACTGTTATATATTGTATCAAACTAAATACACTGTCATTTGTTTCTTTGTGTTACTATATGGTAAGCAAAATAAGCATTTTATTCTGTTAACTGGACAAAAGTTTAGACTTAGACGTTTGTTGCTGCTCATCCAAGAGGCGAGACATATTCACTCTTAGCTTTTGTCCTTTTGAATTAAATTTTTCTTTGGATCATACCTGGACGACTAAGGGATTACACAGATATCTTACTATGGTAAGGGTAAACGGAAGTTCACTGTTACCTGTGGTTCTCCTCGAGGTTTCTCGTTTTTTTCCCACTGTTTTTTTTTTCGAGTTTTTCCTTGCCGAAGAAGGAGGGTCTAAGGACAGGAGATGCTGGGACAATTATCTATTTGCTGCTTGTTGTTGGACATTCTGTATTTTTTAATTATTAATTCATTATTAATTTTTTTTTTCTTATTCTGCTTCATTCTCTGACATCTTTGTTTGCTAATTTAACAATTTTGTGAAGCCTGCCGAGATAACTTTTGTTATGATTTTGGGCTATACAAAAATAAATTGAATTGAATTACCTTTTGCTAAGTTTAAAACATATTCTGCTACAAGATCATAAAATAAACAACTAATGATTACTAATCGCATTGTCAGATAGAGTTAACTAGGCTATAGTTCATACTCCTTTACTCCCTGCATTAGCACATGTATGAAGAGCATAACAGCTGTGCACTTTTGTCTTTGATAGTTAATTGAGACAGACCCCACATCACTATCTATATACAAAGCTCCTCTCCCATGACCAAACCAGTGTGTTTTTTCCATTAGGCTTGGACCATATGGAGGAAATGGGAAAGTGACTACAAATTAAAACACGGGACAAATCCATAGGTGTCATTGATCGCAGAGGCCGCGGCCGTGTGCAGAGCCACGAAGCGCTCCGCTCATGTTACAGCCTCATTGTTTCAGATTGATAAAACATTGACGTTATCGACGGCTCACAGGGCTAATTAAGTGTCAGCCCAGATGAGAGGGGGCTCGGCCAGGGACATGAAGGTAAAGAAGGCAATGGATTTGACCAGAGCAGTTACATCATATGGGACATAATGAGATCCTGGACTTACAGCCGGCACGCAACTAGATCAATCACAACGTAGAATAAAACACATGTCGCTTGCGTGGCCGGGCGTCATTGGGTGTCATGGCAGACGTCCAGCGACTACACATGGTAATAAATGTGGGTGTCATGCGTGAGCTAGTGTGGAGTCATTTAGAAAGACTTATCGGAATTTGAATACTTTAAACACTTTACCTTTACAAATCTCGAAGAAAATGAAATCGTAAATCAATCCATTCTGTTTACAATATGCGAGGAAGTTTAATGTTTAAAATGTGTTTTGCCCCAGTATATATATTCTAAAAGGCTCATTTACATTCTACATTCTGGCTGTAATCTGGTCCATCTCCACAGAACATGTGGCACTGTCGCAACGGAACCGTATATGAGCGAACCACCGGGGGCAGTAGTGAGCACAGTTTGATAGTGGAAGCTAAACTTGCTGGAAAGCTAAAAGTGACGAGAATCAAGAGCAAAAACAAATAAAATAGTCTCTCCTCTCTCTAAAAACTCTAAAAAGCTGTGGGCCGTGTTTATTTGTCGCTCTATTTGTTCATTTTGGTCATTTCACACATTTACTTTATCGCCCTCTGGTGGTTATTGAACAGAACACAGCCTCGACAATAGAAATGTTTGGAAGTATAAATGCGGCGCCGTTTACTACGCATAGATCTGCTTAGATAGAAAATGTGGCACGAATGAACCTTCCTCATTTACATATATTTTTATTGTCTGAGAAACATGAAGTGCACTGTCAGCGTGTTCAAGCTTTAATGACAAAACTTCACTCGGTTTGCTGAAAGTTGTGAAAAGTGCTTGCTTATATATACTCATTGCTGTGAATAATTTGGAGGCTTAAATTGTGCTAGTAAAGTAAAAATAAGTTTGGACTTCTGCAAAGTTTAAAATAAGCTAGTTCTGTTTTACCAGACTATTTATTTATTGTAAAAGCTGCAGTCGAAACAGTCGAAATGAGACTCCTGTGTGCTCGGTATAAAGCGTTTTACCATCTAAGAAACAGGAAGTGCACTATTAACATGCTAAAATTGATTTGGATTCATTTGGATTCTAAAAGACATTATAAAAGCAGCTCTAATAGTAAAAATGACTGCGATCTGCTTCTAAGCATAAAGCGCTTATTGAGAAACAGGAAGTGCACCGTTTTCAGTTTAACTATGATGGCAAAACTCCTCTTTCATCTTTGAGAGTTGTGAAAATCTGTTATAAACTCATCACAGTGAATAATTAGTATGCTAGAAATGCACCAGCAAAGTGAAAAATAAGTTTGGACTTCTGCAAACAGTTAAAACTAGTTCTGTTTTTCAAGTTTGTAACACAATCAGGTAAAGCGTTCTTAAGATGTTGCATGCTTTTCTCAATGCTTCATACGACTTTTCACATGGGAAACACCAACCCCCCCGAGTGCCCCTATGTCTCCACACTGTATATGTTGTCCCAGTGGCTGCAGACATCCAGTGGTGCCCGTCCCGTATGATGTGGAGCGATGCAGTGTGCTTGTGTTACATACTTCCATGGGCCGCCTCCTTGACAACTGTGCACAAAGGGGCTATTGAGGCGGGCAGCGACAGGCCTTTGATGGCTAATCTACATGCGTTTGTTCAGGGAAACTGGAGCTGCCTTAAAGGAAGCAGGTGCAACTCATTACCACGTCCCGGGCCAAGCTTTTCCTTTGGATTTCCTCCTGCTTTAGACTCCGCTCCAGCCTCCACGTCCTGCAAAATGATACAGTGCAGAAAATATGAAATGCACTTGGGGCTTCTCACGTTGGTGTGTGATAACTTTCAGGTTTGTTCCGCTTGTTTGTTGGTTTGCTGGCGTTTATAGATATCTGTAAAGGATTGGCCTTCTGAGGCACCTGTAGCTGGAGTTTTGACCTTTAGTGTGACCCTTGGGGTTCACTTTTGTATTTAACTTTGGGTTCATGTTTTGAGACACTGAAAGTCAGAGCTTGTTTCTGACCCTCTGACCCGGCTCCATGAGCTTTGGGATATTTAAGGGTGACATCATCACAGTTGTTTGGGTCCAAAAGTTCAGTTTCATTGACATGGACAGAAGAGGCAGGGACTGTGTCTGATCCTCCTCATGAAGACAAAGATTAAAGACATATGAGGGGACAGAAACACTGTTCACACTATAATTGCTTCTTTTAGCTGTTTTATTTTTAGTTTTGAGTTATGTGATGATGTCATTACATAACAGTCTCATAACAGTCTGTATTTTAACTTTTGTGATTTCCATAGATCATCTGTTTATTAAACAAGGCAGACATAATTAGAAAAATGGTTAAAGCCTTCAAACCCTCTGAAACAAAGGCAAATGCTCTGGCAATGCCTCCTGTAAACAAAGCACGAGGCTTTCACATGGTAAAGACAACCCTTCAGAAGTGGGTTACAAGAAGGTCGCTACATTGTTCTTTGAAATTAGATTTTTAAGAGTGATTCAAATGCAGCCAGTAACAATACTGATGCTGTGGACTATTGCAAAGGCTTTTTGAAACTCTGAGTTAAACCTTGAAGGATGCGTCTAATACATAGACCAAATTTTCAAGTGAGTAAATGTCCTGATATAAAATGCAATACATTAAATGTGATCAAACTTGGGACCTTGTTGTGAGGCAAGAAGGTCGAGCACAATCCCATCACCAATACGACTTTATCCAGTGCACATTTTCTTACCATAGCTGCACTGACTTGTGTTTTTGTCTAGTACTTGATGCTATCTGCCGTCTGACCATCATCAATCACTGGTGTCTTGCCCAAGAACACAACAACAACCATCACCGGCCAAAGCTGTAATCTAAGCACCAACTTCCAGGAGACATGGGCTAGATGAAATAAAAAGTAAAACTGAAGTTCTAAAAATGTAACCTGTACTTTTTATTGTGTAATCTTCAGGGTTACTGTTCATTACTGAGCGCTAATGACGGTCGTGTGGGTGCAGAACGAGCATGTGGCTGCGTTTAGGCTCAGGTCAGACTTCAAAGTGTGGAGGTGAGATCTCGCAGCTGAGAAATGGGAAGAGCAGTTTAATGAAATCCTTGCCGAGCACAAGCACGAGGGCTTTGGTCTTCACACGACACGCGCCTCGACCTCCACTGAACTGTGAGGTAGATGATACCCAATACGCGAGGTTTGAGAAGGACTTAAAGTTTTGTCATTGGATTTTAGCGTCAAAGTGTATCACGCGAGGCCGAAAGAATCTCGCCCGTGATCACAGAGTTGATAATAAGCAGATTTTCACAAAGACTAACAAAACAGTGAGATTATTGCCCTCATGTTGACCCTTGAATGAAGGATTATACTGCAACTTTTAACTAACTTCTACTTCATTCATCAAGTGGTCATCCTTTAGGCCTCCAGTTCATCTACTCATCTAATTCTCAAAAGTTTATGTCATGGGAAGATCATGCAGACAAAAGTTTCAACTATCTGAGTGTGCAGTGCATTTTTTTTCACGTAAGTTTCTGCTTCTTGCATTTGCACCTCTATAAGAACGTCGGTGTCCGTTTTCAGTCTCATTTAAGAGCTTGCACACTGTAACATACAAAGTAATCAAACTTGGGACCTTGTTGTACTGAGGCACAAGGGTCAACAACTTCCAATCGCCGATATGACTTTGTCCAATCCACATTTTCTTACCGTAGCTGCATTGACTTGAGGTTTTTGCTACAACACATCACTTCAGTTTCATTTCCGTCCAGTACTTGATGTCGTCTGCCGTCCGACCGCCCCCAATCCCTCGCTGGCCGGTGTCTTGCCCAAGAACACAACCGTCCAAAGCTGCAATCCAAGCGCCGACTTCTAGAAGACTATATGACATGGAGCAGATGACATTGGCGATAGCGAAGGAGGAGAAAACCGAAGAACCAGCTGCAGTGAAAGTCTTGAGTTGGTAAAGTGGAACAAATTGCAGACAGGCTCCCTCTCTGTTTGCGTCCTGCGGGCACTTACAATCTTTGATCTCATTTACTTAATTGCTCTTGTTTTAGCTGATTCATTGTTTTGTATGGTAATGACTGCACTTATTCTACTGAACTGACTTTTATAGATACAGCTTTGTTCTCCAGCACATCCTAAAGCCCAAACTGAACAGGACTAACTCGATCCATGGAGTAAACCACGAGTGCTACTATTTACAGTCTGTCACGTAAAATGAATAGAGATCAGCAAAGGTCAAGCTCCTTTTTACTTATAAACTTTAACATACACAGATCATAAATAGAAATCAAACCACTGACTTACTGTTGGAAATTGTAGAACTGAGATATCGGGTCTCACAGCATGCAGTGGCTTTACTTTAACGTTGTTGTTTTTGATTTTTTAACCTTTTGTGAATGACCCAGAGGGATTTTTCTATATATATAAATACAGGAAAGTGGGCAGAGATTGGGTTTAGGTAAAAAAAAAAGATTCTTAAATTACAGGATTATTAAAATTTATATGAATCAATTAATATAAAACCATGAGGAAACTGAAATAACTGGTTAAAACTGGCTAAAAGTTAAGTAATATCCTCTTTTAACATTCATTTTTATAGTTTGCATACA